>OU342744.1:26840505-26891518 GCA_910589775.1 Avena eriantha | reverse complement strand
AGATCACACGGATCCCCGTTCCTGGATCTCACCCAATTATCGTTGCCAACATCATCTGTCTCTTCCGCCCAGTATCCATCTTGCGGGTACACCTGTTCATCTGAATCAAATAATTTATCATGTGAGACCCTAGGGTACTCAGCAAGTCTTTATGGCCACTAAAGGGGACACACCTGGGGTGACGCATTTTTGCAGCAAAAGATAATATCTACATTCCTATAGAGACTCGCTAACCTTCCGCCTAACCATGATTAGAGCGGAAGTCCGTGAAATTAAGAACGAACAGTTATACAGTATAACTAACAGATATCCGTCCTCCTCCTCGCTTACCAACGAGGAAGCGGACAGAACAACCCCTTCATTCCGTTGGCAGTTTTTAATTAACCAATTCCCATGAGTATTGCACTATTACTAGTCAAGTACTTAGTCAATTTAAAAGCGGTACTTTAGTTATACTTGTCTATGATCGAGAAACTGTGCTCCAAGTCGTCCATACCGCGGACACGGCTTTCAGAAAGATTTTACCCTGCAGGGGTGCACGAATAGCAACACACACATCGATCAACCTCGGAAAATCCAAATCAAAAACCCAACGAGGCATTCCGACAAAAGCAATCACAGGATCAGAAATATTTTCAGGGGGCCACCCCATTAAGCTACCCGCAACGAAGTTGGCCGGCTCCGAGACGGACCCAAGGTTTGTGTCAATGGCTGTAAACGACCGGGAACCCGAAAATGTGACTGGGCTTGTCGATAACCGACGAAAACATTCCACGATCCAAAACAGTACAGGTGCTCACGCACAATCTTAAATAAAGCCGTAACATAGCATAAGTACAGAATAGTAGTAAGCCCCAAACTACTTGTGGCCCCAAGAAATAGAATGAATCAAGCTCTGTCTCAGGGGGGTCCATAAGGCCTCCCGGATGTGGATAGTGCGAATAACAAGGAACAGGAATCAAGTACTCGGGGTCCTACGGGACACAAGTGGGCAGGAAAAACCAAATAGCAGATATTGCTCACCGGTGCCTCTTTCATTAGTTATCCCATTACTACTCAGGTTATGTTGTTTTAGGTACCTCATTATCCATCAGACACTCACCATACCCTACTCATGCTTTTCTACGACTCGCATGGCTCAAACAACTCCTGTAGTATGGCTCATGGGACCGGAACAAGCTTAGTGTGGTTGAAAATAAAGGCTATGCAATACTTGGGATTCAATTTAATGCAATCGCGACTCAATGATGCAAGAATAAGATAGAGGCAATAGGTACTGTATGTATGCAAGCATGTGGTAGTGCTTGCCTGACAGTTCAGTTGAAGCGAGAGATGGATCTGGGTAATACTCCTGTGATTCCTGGTAATTCTCCTGCTGGGCGTCTATTCGAAGAAGAACCAAACAAACAAGGGCCAACATAAATAAAGTGCGCAAGCATATAAATTGAAATGCAACAAGCAACCAAGCATGCCATGATGAATGATGCACAATTTGCATGGCATTTAAGTAGCATGGCAAAGGTGAGGTGTGGATACTATAATAAAGCACTTTATTATTTATTTGCCCAAGTTTTAATTGTCATAACCAGTTCAGATTTTAAATGACAACATGACGCATGCTTCATTTCAGAACAGGACTGCATAAATAGAACGGGCTCGTCGCGCTGATCGATTTAGACATATTATTTGTCAAATTTGGAGTTATAAAACAAAAGTTGTTAATTAAATAAGGAAAAGGGCATTTTCTTGTAATTTTGATTAACTCGAAAATTGAAAGTGTTCACAATATATTTTGAAGGGCATATTTGAATTCCTCTCATTTTTCTGATTCCAAAACATATATTATTTGTATTATTTGGATTTGTATTTTAAAAAATTATTTGAATCTGAAAAGAATTTGAATTTAAATTAATTTAAAATTTTTTGAATAAAAACAGATACGGAGAAAAATACTTTTTGCAAACCCAGGCCAAACTCAGACCCAGTCACTGACGGGTTGGGCCTGCCGCGAACTGGGGCCATCGCGCGTGAGAAACACTTTTGGCCAGCGCGGGCTCTGGCCTAGCCGCTGACGCTTGACAGGCGTGACCAGCCGGCGGAAGGCCCACGTGCCAGCGAAGTCGTGAAGACAAGGGGCTGACAGGTGGGATCGCCGAGCTGGACCGCGCGGGTTGCGGCCGGAAAAAAAGCCGAGGGAGTTTTCTGTGCAAAGGTTGCTAAGCGCGGCTGACAGTGGGGCTGAAAGGAGCGCGGGTCGAGTAATCAAAAAGGGGAGGGGCTTTTGCAAAAACGACCACGGCCCGGTACTGTTTCTATTTCTCTTCTCTCGCGTCTGGCGGCAGGCGCGTGCGCGGGCGTAGGCGGGGATTTCGATCCCGGGCCGCGGGAGGGCGCGCGGAGGGGGCTGACCGGTGCGGCTGGCTCGTGCAGATGTCAGGAGGGTGGCGGGGGATTAGATAGGCTTGCTGCGGCGCGGGAAAAACTTGCAGACGGCGGCGAGCTCTGGCGCGCGGGGAGTGTTCGACGAACGCACCGGCGGCGATAGGGCGGTACGGCGAGGCGGACCATGTCAGGGAGAAGGGGATGCTCACCGCGGGTCGCCTGGTGTGGTTGGCTTGGACGGGGGCGCGGCGGATCGTCGACGACGCAGACGCTCCGGCGGCTAGGGTGTCGGAGGACGGCGAGGATCTGGCGGTGCTGGGGCGCTTCTCCTTCGCGTCGGCGGGCACGGGGCGTCACAGGGAATCGTCCTTGGATCTTCTCAAACCACTACACGGTCGCGCACGCCGGCTAGATCGTCGGGGGCGAGGTGGTTGCTGGCGGCGACCGGCGGCAGGTGGAAGTCGTTGGGGAGGAAGAAGGGGGAGAGGAGGGGCGACTCGGCCTAGATCGGGGGAGGCCAGGGAGGCGGCCAGGAGGGAAAAAGAAGGGAGAGAGGGAGGAGAGTAGCTGGGGCAACGGCAAGGGATAAGGTGGCCCTCGTGCCACCTTTTTCCCATCTCCTCCTCGAGCACGTGCTCGGCCGGCTGGAGGGGGACCTGGGGCTGCAGGGGGCTGCCAGGAGGGACCACAGGGAGAAGGCTGGAGGGGACCCTCGGTCAGGGAGAGAGAAGAGAGGGAGGGGTAGCTAGGCTAGGTAGATGGGCATGGCTCGGGTTAGGGTTAGCTAGGGTTAGGGAGAGGGTTAGGGTTAGCTAGTGTTAGGCTCAGCAGGTTAGAGAGAGAGGGAGGACAAGAGGTCATGCTAGAGAGAGAGAGAGAGAGAGATGGAGAGAGAGAGGGTCTAGGGTTTAGAAGAATTTAGAGAGAGAGAGAGAGTAAAAGTGGCTAGGTTAGATCTAAGTAGATATTTAGATTTGTATCTTGTGTATGGAGCTAAACCAAGAAGACACCTTGGCTTGATCTTGCATGGGCTAATGTAGAGAAGAAACTAGAAAGAAAGAAGAAGAATAGAATTAGGTGGAATAAGGCTCATATGATCATATATGTAGAAAAAGAATAAAATAAAAGAAAATAAAGGAATGTGGATAAGACCATCCCAAGTGGAGCATGGTGGAGGCTAGAATGATCATGAGGTGGAGGTGAAAAGAATTCTAAGAGAAAGAGAAAGAGAAAGAAAAGAATTATAGGGTAAGCCTCATATGGTCCATGAATGGAGAATAAAATAAGAGGAAACGAAATGGGTGATACTATGAGGATGGTGTAAGGGAGGTAGATGGTTTTTCCCAAGATAAGATCCACTCAAACCAAAGAAAAACCAATGGAAGTAAAAGGTGGTGGAGAAGCTTGCATGGCCCATGCAAAAAATAATAATACCATTATTTATTTTGTGACAACAATAATAATATGATGGCATTAATCCTATGCATTTCCAAGAAGTGGAATAAAACCAAGCAAAGAATTTAGAGGATTTAATCCACCCCAAACTACATGAGCTAGAATTAAAATATCAAAGAAAAGAAAGACAAGCTCATTGTTAAAGGGATGGTGGAATTACAAAGTGGTGGAAGAGAAAGGTGGTGGAATGGAAATAAAAGATATGCCCCCAACTCAACTTGGGCATTTAGACAATATATCAACAACCAAATACAATAGCAAGAGGTAAATACAATTTATAATGCATGTGAGAGAAGAACCAAAAGAAAAAGGAGTTTTTATATGATGCTCAAATGCAAGGTGGCATGATGACATGAGCATGATATAATTATGATGCAACAATAATATATGTGGAGTATCCAATATCTTACTAGGACAAGTAGCATTCCAATTGTTAGACAATTGGGGTGCTACAACTCTCCCCCACTAAACAGGAATCTCGCCCCGAGATTCTAGGAAGACGAAGACTCAAACAGGGTAGGATACTTGGCACGGAGCTCATCTTCACGTTCCCAGGTTGCTTCATCAACGGAATGGTGCGACCACTGCACCTTGCAGAACTTGATGGACTTGTTGCGAGTCCTTCTTTCTGCGACTTCAAGAATTTTTGTGGGGTGTTCTTGATAAGAAAGGTCTTCTTGGAGATTAATGAGTTCATGGTCCACGGTCCTGCTGGGATCCTTGAAGCACTTCTTGAGTTGAGAGATGTGAAAAACATCATGGACTT
Organism: Avena eriantha; assembly: GCA_910589775.1. Taxonomy (NCBI): domain Eukaryota; kingdom Viridiplantae; phylum Streptophyta; class Magnoliopsida; order Poales; family Poaceae; genus Avena; species Avena eriantha. The sequence continues at coordinate 26,886,915 of OU342744.1, read as the reverse complement.
TGAGTTTTTCAGGGAGCTCAAGAGCATAAGCAACTTCTCCTCTTCTTCCACGAATTTTGAAAGGGCCGATGTATCTAGGAGCCAGCTTTCCTTTGATACCAAAACGGTGCGTACCTCTCATGGGAGTGACACGAAGATAAACGAGATCACCAGGGACATACTCCATGTCCGTGTGCTTTCTATCATAATTGCTCTTCTGGCGACTTTGAGCAATCTTCAGATTTTCAAGAATGATGTGAACTTTCTTCCTCCGCTTGAGTTACAATGTCGGGGCCAAACAATATTCTTTCACCTGCGCCCGACCAACCAATCGGAGTTTTGCACTTGCGACCATAGAGAGCCTCAAATGGTGCCATCTTTAGACTTTTCTGGAAACTGTTGTTGTAAGAGAATTCAGCATAAGGAAGACATTCTTCCCACTTCATGCCGAACGAGATAACGCAAGCACGGAGCATATCTTCTAGAATCTGATTGATCCTTTCAACTTGTCCTTGCGACTGAGGGTGGTAAGTTGTGCTGAAGTTTAGCTTTGTTCCCAAAGCATTTTGGAAACTTCCCCAGAACTTGGAAGTGAAGATGCTTCCACGGTCTAAACTGATCTCAAGAGGAACTCCATACAGAGAGACAATTCTGTTGATATAGAGCTCAGCCAACTGAATTGCAGAAATTGTTTCCTTGACTGGAAAGAAGTGAGCTACTTTGGAAAGCCTGTCAATGACAACAAAGATTGCATTGTTGCCTTTCTGCGACCTTGGAAAACCAGTGATGAAGTCCATCTCTACTTTCTCCCATTTCCATTCCGGAGGCTTCAATGGCTGTAGAAGACCGGAAGGTTTCTGATGGACAGCTTTAACTCTACGACAGACATCACACTCCGAGACATACTTGGCACAATATCGTTTCAAACCAGGCCACCAATATTGTGTTTTCAAGTCCATGTACATCTTAGTGCTGCCAGGGTGGATAGAAAGAACAGAATCATGCGCCTCCTTGAGAAGTTGCTCCCTTAAACCCGGGTAGTTCGGAACAAACATCCGGTGTTGAAAGAAGAGAGTGCCTTGGTCATCTACGTGGAAGGACTCATACTTCGGAAGTTGAATGTTGGAGATGATCTTTTAGTGTAAGGATCCCCAAGCTGAATGGAACGGACCTTTTCTTCCAAGAGAGGTGTTGCTAGAAGGTTCAGCAGATAACCTTGATCCACAATTTCAAGGTTGAGCTTGCGGAATTCCTCGCACAAGAGAGGTTGTTGTTCTTCCACCATGAGATTGTTGACATAAGCTTTTCGGCTGAGAGCATCTGCCATGACATTAGCTTTGCCCGGGGTGTAGTTGATGGTCAAATCGAAATCATTGATTGTTTCGATCCACCTCCTCTGACGAAGGTTGAGATAGATCAGGCTGTGTGAAGATATACTTCAGACCCTTGTGATCAGAAAAGATCTCACAACGGTTGCCCAGCAAGTAATGCCTCCATACTTTCAAAGCAAAGACAACTGCTGCGAGTTCGAGGTCATGTGTAGGATAGTTGATCTCATGCGTCTTCAACTGACGAGATGCATAAGCAACAACTTGCTTTTCTTGCATAAGGACCGCACCCAATCCTTGCAATGAAGCATCACAGAAAATCTGGAAAGGTTTTGATGTATCTGGAGGAACCAAGACTGGTGTGGAAGTGAGCTTCGATTTGAGTGTTTCAAAGCTTGCTTGACATGCAGGAGTCCAAAGATATTTCTTGCCTTTCTTGAGGAGATCGGTAAGAGGCTTCGCAATCTTTGAGAAATTTTGAACGAAGCGACGGCAGTAACTGGCCAAACCAAGGAAACTCCGGACTTCTTTGACATTTATGGGTGGAAGCCAATCCATAATTGTCTTAATAGTTTCTGGGTTGACGGCAATGCCCTTGGCAGAGATAACATGACCAAGGTAGGTGACTTGAGGTAGCCAAAACTCACACTTGGAGAACTTTGCATACAGGCGGTTCTCACGAAGCTTGCTTAGGACACAACGAAGGTGTTCTTCATGTTCTTCTTTTGACTTAGATTAGACTAGAATGTCATCCAGATAGACCACAACGAACTTATCAAGATACTCCATGAAAACCGAGTTCATAAGCCTCGAGAAGGTGGCAGGTGCATTGGTGAGACCGAAAGACATGACCGTGTACTCATACAGGCCATAGCGAGTGGTGAAAGATGTTTTGGGAACATCTTCCTTGCGGATCTTGATTTGATGATAACCACTTCTCAAATCAAGCTTAGAGAGTACCACAGCTCCGGCTAGCTGATCGAAGAGATCATTAATCCGCGGAAGGGGATATTTATTCTTGATTGTTTTAGCATTGAGTGTCCGATAGTCAACACAAAGTCTATCAGTCTTGTCTCGCTTCTTCACAAAGATGGTTGGACTACCCCAAGAAGAAGTACTGTGCTGAATGAAACCCAACTTCTCTTGTTCATCCAACTGACGCTTAAGTTCAGCCAACTCAGCAGGACCCATTTTATAAGGCCGCTTGGAAATAGGAGCGGTACCAGGTTCAAGTTCAATGACAAATTCAACCTCACGATCCGGAGGCATACCTGGTAACTCTTCAGGAAAGACATCTGGAAACTCACAAACTACAGGAACACTCTGAATACCTTCCATAGCATCATCATTCAGAGCTGCCAAAGAATAAAGCTGAATTGCAGGAGTCAGACTTGGGGAATAGACTATATGGCCTTCAGGAATTTTCAGAGAAACCGAACGTTCAGCACAATCAATCACAGCTGCATTTGCTGTCAACCAATCCATGCCCAAGATAACATCAATATCAGAATTTCCCAGAATAATTAAGGAAGCCAGAAACGAAGAGCCACCAATCTCAATTTGATTGCCATGGCTGATCTTAGTAGATAACAATCTTGCCCCGGGAGAAAGAACCATTAACTTTTTATCCAGCTGGTCTATAACAAGCTCATGCTCATTTGCAAATTTGTGAGAAACGAAAGAGTGTGAAGCACCAGAATCAAACAAAACTCGTGCAGGAACTGAGTTAACAGGAAGCATACCCATGACAACTCCAGGAGCATGCTCAGCTTGAGCGGCGTTGACACAGTTAGCACGAGCAACCGTAGATCCCGGCTTAGTGTTGATGTTGAGAGCCCGAGGTGGAGGTGCACGAATCATAGGAGCAATTTCCGCAGGTCTTGGAGGTGGTGGTGGAAGAGCTTTGTTGTTCAATGGACAATTCCATTGCTGATGCCCAGTGTTTCCACAAGTATAACAAGCACCAGGTGGACGTGGAGCAACGTAGCCAGGGACTCCGCCAGGCGCTCCAGGGTAGTTGTGGTTGTAGCCCCTGGGAGCCGCAGTGAAGGAGTTTGGTGGCCTTGGTGCGTAGCTTGAAGGTCTTGGTGGAGCAGGGAGCAACGGTGGGGTGTTAGGAACCCAGACACGACGCTTAGAAGGAGCTGTCATAGCAGAAGAGCTTGCTGTATCACGGCTGTGTTTCTTTGACTCCTCAAACACTTGCCTACTTGCTTCTTCCTGCAGAGCTGTGTGCTGAAGTTCCAGGAAAGATGCTGGCCTTGCATGAGTGATTGCATATTTGATGGAAGCATTGAGGCCTTGCCGAAACCTCTTTTTCTTCTTCTTGTCATCAGAGATCTCATCGCCACCATAACGAGACAGGTTCATGAAGTTTCTGATGTAGGTGTTGACATTGTCAGTGCCCTGCTTGAGGTTGAGAAACACTTCCTTCATCCTTTCCATGACAATTTCTGACAGATATTTCTCTTTGAAAGCAGCAGTGAACCGCTCCCAAGTAGGCTGAAAACCAAAAAGATCTGCCTTGAGGTAATTTTCCCACCAGAGAGCTGCATCTCCCTTCAGAAGGTGAGTAGCACACTTGACCCATTCTTGCTCGGGAACATCCGCAGTCATGAGCAACCTTGACACTTCACGAAGCCAATCATCCGCATCAAGTGGCTGATCAGACACCTCAAATTGGCGTGGGTTGAACTTGAGAAAACTCTTGATGTCTCCTCGCTTGGGAGGTGGAGGTGGCGGATCAAACTCATTCCTCCTCACACTTTCCTCGAAGCGCTGCTGGTTCTGCTGCATAGTGCCCAAAGCATTTGCAATACTTGCCAAAGCAGCCCCGAGTTTAGGTGGTACATCCTCCTCAGAACGGCGTGGTGGTTCCATCCTGTGATTGATATAAAACACAAGTCAGTACTATAATGGAGAATGATAATAATCCAAAATAGTACCAAAATGGAATTAATCAAGATTAAGGAATGCAATTCACTGAGATGATATTAAAATATCAACAAAGTTCAAGGCAACTAGAAGATATTAAGCATAACACACACGACTGAACAAGGAGTTTGGTATACAAACTAACAAAGAAATTTTTTTCGCACATTTCAGCATTAAAATACCACTATATGCGCAAAACCACTTAACGAATCAAGATTAGCAACTCTACTAGTTCAATATACAAAAGCAAATGACAAAAGTAGTGGTATGGTCGCGACTCCATCCCGCACTCAAATCATTACTTCGCACATGAATCAGTAAAACACATATCCCAAGAACTTCTTCTTAGATGAACCTAAAGATTGTTAACTACGGAAAAGAACACCCCAACAAGATAACGTAGGATAACAAAGAGTAAGATAGATCGCATCGGTGTACATTGAATCAGAATAGATCGCGTTGGTTTACAAAGGGCTGTCGGTAGGGAATGTACCAACAGTTGATAACCAAAAGGCAGATAGTGATAACATTTGGATGCAACAGATAGGCAAGGAGTTCACACACACACACACACAAACATAACCTATGGTACTACGGAACCCAGAACACGTGAATCCTAGTTTGAATTTTAGAAAAGGATTGAAAACGTTACACTTCCTTACCAGAAAAGGGTGGGTGGGTGGGTAAGAATAAAAATGGAAGCAATCTTACTCTCACGTTTGTTTTTTCCCTAGTATACATAACTACCAAAATATTTGCTAGACTGACAACGACCATTTTGGCTGAGACCCTGAAGGGCGGGATGGCTCTGATACCAATTGTAACTACCTCGGTGAATTACGCTCTTAGTTAATGCCTGGATGAACGAAAGTGGTTAAAATAGTACGGTGGGGCCCAGGGCCACTCACGGTAGACCTCTCGGCCGTCCTAACCACTTTCAGTCAACGGGACAAGAACGAGCGGCGTAATCGGCAGGCGAAGGGATCAAATACATACACAAATGAGTATGTATGCAAGCCACATACAACAGTACATCAGAGCCATTCCATCTAAAAGAAATAGAAATATTGCATCGCCATACGGCAAGATCCAAATATCCTAGATAGACATAATAATTTAGGATAGCTCCTCATACATCACACATCAGAGTGTCAGGCGGAAGCGGAAAACAAGATCCGAGTACGGATAAGAAGCAAATTGGCATAAGATGCCCCATAAATAAACACATCCCGCCCACAGATCACACGGATCCCCGTTCCTGGAATCTCTACACCAAATGATCGTTGCCAACATCATCTGTCTCTTCCGCCCAGTATCCATCTTGCGGGTACACCTGTTCATCTGAATCAAATAATTTATCATGTGAGACCCTAGGGGTACTCAGCAAGTCTTTATGCCACTAAAGGGGACACGACCTGGGGTGACGCATTTGCAGCAAAAGATAATATCTACAATTCCTATAGAGACTCGCTAACCTTCCGCCTAACCAATGATAGACGGAAGTCCGTGAATTAAGAACAACAGTTATAACAGTATAACTAACAGATCCGTCCTCCTCCTCGCTTACCAACGAGGAAGCGGACGAACAACCCCCTTCATCCGTTGGCAGTTTTTATTAACCATTCCATGAGTATTGCACTATTTACTAGTCAAGTACTTAGTCAATTTAAAAGCGGTACTTTAGTTATACTTGTCTATGATCGAGAAACTGTGCTCCAAGTCGTCCATAACCGCGGACACGGCTTTCAGAAAGATTTACCCTGCAGGGGTGCACGAATAGCAACACACACTCGATCAACCTCGGAAAATCCAAATCAAAACCCAACGAGGCATTCACGACAAAGCAATCACAGGATTCAGAAATATTTCAGGGGGCCACCCCATTAAGCTACCCGCAACGAAGTTGGCCGGCTCCGAGACGGACCCAAGGTTTGTGTCAATGGCTGTAAACGACCGGGAACCCGAAAATGTGACTGGGCTTGTCGATACCGCGAAAACATTCCACGATCCAAAACAGTACAGGTGCTCCACGCACAATCTTAAATAAAGCTGTAACATAGCATAAGTACAGAATAGTAGTAAAGCCCCAAACTACTTGTGGCCCCAAGAAATAAGAATGAATCAAGCTCTGTCTCAGGGGGGTCCATAAGGCCTCCCGGATGTGGATAGTGCGAATAAACAAGGAACAGGAATCAAGTACTCGGGGTCCTACGGGACACAAGTGGGCAGGAAAAACCAAATAGCAGATATTGCTCACCGGTGCCTCTTTCATTAGTTATCCCATTACTACTCAGGTTATGTTGTTTAGGTACCTCATTATCCATCAGACACTCACATACCCTACTCATGCTTTTCTACGACTCGCATGGCTCAAACAACTCCTGTAGTAATGGCTCATGGGACCGGAACAAGCTTAGTGTGGTTTAAAAGTAAAGGCTATGCAATACTTGGGATTCAATTTAATGCAATCGCGACTCAATGATGCAAGAATAAGATAGAGGCAATAGGTACTGTATGTATGCAAGCATGTGGTAGTGCTTGCCTGACAGTTCAGTTGAAGCGAGAGATGGATCTGGGTAATACTCCTGTGATTCCTGGTAATTCTCCTGCTGGGCGTCTATTCGAAGAAGAACCAAACAAACAAGGGCCAACATAAATAAAGTGCGCAAGCATATAAATTGAAATGCAACAAGCAACCAAGCATGCCATGATGAATGATGCACAATTTGCATGGCATTTAAGTAGCATGGCAAAGGTGAGGTGAAATAAAGCACTTTATTATTTATTTGCCCAAGTTTTATTGTCATAACCAGTTCAGATTTTAAATGACAACATGACGCATGCTTCATTTCAGAACAGGGACTGCATAAATAGAACGGGCTCGTCGCGCTGATCGATTTAGACATATTATTTGTCAAATTTGGAGTTATAAAACAAAAGTTATTAATTAAATAAGGAAAAGGGCATTTTCTTGTAATTTTGATTAACTCGAAAATTGAAAGTGTTCACAATATATTTTGAAGGGCATATTTGAATTCCTCTCATTTTTCTGATTCCAAAACATATATTATTTGTATTATTTGGATTTGTATTTTAAAAAATTATTTGAATCTGAAAAGAATTTGAATTTAAATTAATTTAAAATTTTTTTTGAATAAAAACAGATACGGAGAAATACTTTTTGCACCCAGGCAAACTCAGACCCAGTCACTGACGGGTGGGCCTGCGCGAACTGGGGCCACGCGCGTGAGAAACACTTCTGCCACGCGGGCTCTGGCTAGCCGCTGACGCTGACAGGCGGGACCAGCGGCGGAAGGCCCACGTGCCAGCGAAGCGGGAGACAGGGGCTGACAGGTGGGTCGCCGATTGGACCGCGGGTTGCGGCCGGGAAAAGCCGAGGGGTTTTCTGTGAAGGTGCTAACGCGGCTGACAAGTGGGGCTGAAAGGAGCGCGGGTCGCAGTAATCAAAAAGGGGAGGGGCTTTTTGCAAAACGACCACGGGCCCGGTACTGTTTCTCTTCCTCTCGCGTCTGGCGGCAGGCGCGTGCGCGGGCGTAGCGGGGATTCGATCCCGGGCCGCGGGAGTGCGCGCGGAGGGGGCTGACCGGTGCGGCTGGCTCGGGCAGATGTCAGGAGGGTGGCGGGGGATTAGATAGGCTTGCTGCGGCGCGGGAAAACTTGCAGACGGCGGCGAGCTCTGGCGCGCGGGGAGTGTTCGACGAAACGCACGGCGGCGATAGGGCGGTACGGCGAGGCGGACCATGTCAGGGAGAAGGGGATGCTCACCGCGGGTCGCCTGGTGTGGTTGGCTTGGACGGGGGCGCGGCGGATCGTCGACGACGCAGACGCTCCGGCGGCTAGGGTTTCGGAGGACGGCGAGGATCTGGCGGTGCTGGGGCGCTTCTCCTTCGCGTCGGCGGGCACGGGGCGTCACAGGGAATCGTCCTGGATCTTCTCAACCACTACACGGTCGCGCACGCCGGCTAGATCGTCGGGGCGAGGTGGTTGCTGGCGGCGACCGGCGGCAGGTGGAAGTCGTTGGGGAGGAAGAAGGGGGAGAGGAGGGGCGACTCGGCTAGATCTGGGGAGGCCAGGGAGGCGGCCAGGAGGGAAAAAGAAGGGAGAGAGGGAGGAGAGCAGCTGGGGCACGGCAGGGATAAGGTGGCCTCGTGCCACCTTTTTCCCATCTCCTCCTCGAGCACGTGCTCGGCCGGCTGGAGGGGGACCTGGGGCTGCAGGGGGCTGCCAGGAGGGACCACAGGGAGAAGGCTGGAGGGGACCCTCGGTCAGGGAGAGAGAAGAGAGGGAGGGGTAGCTAGGCTAGGTAGATGGGCATGGCTCGGGTTAGGGTTAGCTAGGGTTAGGGAGAGGGTTAGGGTTAGCTAGTGTTAGGCTCAGCAGGTTAGAGAGAGAGGGAGGACAAGAGGTCATGCTAGAGAGAGAGAGAGAGAGAGAGAGAGAGATGGAGAGAGAGAGGGTCTAGGGTTTAGAAGAATTTAGAGAGAGAGAGAGAGTAAAAGTGGCTAGGTTAGATCTAAGTAGATATTTAGATTTGTATCTTGTGTATGGAGCTAAACCAAGAAGACACCTTGGCTTGATCTTGCATGGGCTAATGTAGAGAAGAAACTAGAAAGAAAGAAGAAGAATAGAATTAGGTGGAATAAGGCTCATATGATCATATATGTAGAAAAAGAATAAAATAAAAGAAAATAAAGGAATGTGGATAAGACCATCCCAAGTGGAGCATGGTGGAGGCTAGAATGATCATGAGGTGGAGGTGAAAAGAATTCTAAGAGAAAGAGAAAGAGAAAGAAAAGAATTATAGGGTAAGCCTCATATGGTCCATGAATGGAGAATAAAATAAGAGGAAACGAAATGGGTGATACTATGAGGATGGTGTAAGGGAGGTAGATGGTTTTTCCCAAGATAAGATCCACTCAAACCAAAGAAAAACCAATGGAAGTAAAAGGTGGTGGAGAAGCTTGCATGGCCCATGCAAAAAATAATAATACCATTATTTATTTTGTGACAACAATAATAATATGATGGCATTAATCCTATGCATTTCCAAGAAGTGGAATAAAACCAAGCAAAGAATTTAGAGGATTTAATCCACCCCAAACTACATGAGCTAGAATTAAAATATCAAAGAAAAGAAAGACAAGCTCATTGTTAAAGGGATGGTGGAATTACAAAGTGGTGGAAGAGAAAGGTGGTGGAATGGAAATAAAAGATATGCCCCCAACTCAACTTGGGCATTTAGACAATATATCAACAACCAAATACAATAGCAAGAGGTAAATACAATTTATAATGCATGTGAGAGAAGAACCAAAAGAAAAAGGAGTTTTTATATGATGCTCAAATGCAAGGTGGCATGATGACATGAGCATGATATAATTATGATGCAACAATAATATATGTGGAGTATCCAATATCTTACTAGGACAAGTAGCATTCCAATTGTTAGACAATTGGGGTGCTACAACTCTCCCCCACTAAACAGGAATCTCGCCCCGAGATTCTAGGAAGACGAAGACTCAAACAGGGTAGGATACTTGGCACGGAGCTCATCTTCACGTTCCCAGGTTGCTTCATCAACGGAATGGTGCGACCACTGCACCTTGCAGAACTTGATGGACTTGTTGCGAGTCCTTCTTTCTGCGACTTCAAGAATTTTTGTGGGGTGTTCTTGATAAGAAAGGTCTTCTTGGAGATTAATGAGTTCATGGTCCACGGTCCTGCTGGGATCCTTGAAGCACTTCTTGAGTTGAGAGATGTGAAAAACATCATGGACTTTGAGTTTTTCAGGGAGCTCAAGAGCATAAGCAACTTCTCCTCTTCTTCCACGAATTTTGAAAGGGCCGATGTATCTAGGAGCCAGCTTTCCTTTGATACCAAAACGGTGCGTACCTCTCATGGGAGTGACACGAAGATAAACGAGATCACCAGGGACATACTCCATGTCCGTGTGCTTTCTATCATAATTGCTCTTCTGGCGACTTTGAGCAATCTTCAGATTTTCAAGAATGATGTGAACTTTCTCCTCCGCTTGAGTTACAATGTCGGGGCCAAACAATATTCTTTCACCTGCGCCCGACCAACCAATCGGAGTTTTGCACTTGCGACCATAGAGAGCCTCAAATGGTGCCATCTTTAGACTTTTCTGGAAACTGTTGTTGTAAGAGAATTCAGCATAAGGAAGACATTCTTCCCACTTCATGCCGAACGAGATAACGCAAGCACGGAGCATATCTTCTAGAATCTGATTGATCCTTTCAACTTGTCCTTGCGACTGAGGGTGGTAAGTTGTGCTGAAGTTTAGCTTTGTTCCCAAAGCATTTTGGAAACTTCCCCAGAACTTGGAAGTGAAGATGCTTCCACGGTCTAAACTGATCTCAAGAGGAACTCCATACAGAGAGACAATTCTGTTGATATAGAGCTCAGCCAACTGAATTGCAGAAATTGTTTCCTTGACTGGAAAGAAGTGAGCTACTTTGGAAAGCCTGTCAATGACAACAAAGATTGCATTGTTGCCTTTCTGCGACCTTGGAAAACCAGTGATGAAGTCCATCTCTACTTTCTCCCATTTCCATTCCGGAGGCTTCAATGGCTGTAGAAGACCGGAAGGTTTCTGATGGACAGCTTTAACTCTACGACAGACATCACACTCCGAGACATACTTGGCACAATATCGTTTCAAACCAGGCCACCAATATTGTGTTTTCAAGTCCATGTACATCTTAGTGCTGCCAGGGTGGATAGAAAGAACAGAATCATGCGCCTCCTTGAGAACTTGCTCCCTTAAACCCGGGTAGTTCGGAACAAACATCCGGTGTTGAAAGAAGAGAGTGCCTTGGTCATCTACGTGGAAGGACTCATACTTCGGAAGTTGAATGTTGGAGATGATCTTTTTAGTGTAAGGATCCCCAAGCTGAATGGAACGGACCTTTTCTTCCAAGAGAGGTGTTGCTAGAAGGTTCAGCAGATAACCTTGATCCACAATTTCAAGGTTGAGCTTGCGGAATTCCTCGCACAAGAGAGGTTGTTGTTCTTCCACCATGAGATTGTTGACATAAGCTTTTCGGCTGAGAGCATCTGCCATGACATTAGGTTTGCCCGGGGTGTAGTTGATGGTCAAATCGAAATCATTGATTGTTTCGATCCACCTCCTCTGACGAAGGTTGAGATCAGGTTGTGTGAACATATACTTCAGACCCTTGTGATCAGAAAAGATCTCACAACGGTTTCCCAGCAAGTAATGCCTCCATACTTTCAAAGCAAAGACAACTGCTGCGAGTTCGAGGTCATGTGTAGGATAGTTGATCTCATGCGTCTTCAACTGACGAGATGCATAAGCAACAACTTGCTTTTCTTGCATAAGGACCGCACCCAATCCTTGCAATGAAGCATCACAGAAAATCTGGAAAGGTTTTGATGTATCTGGAGGAACCAAGACTGGTGTGGAAGTGAGCTTCTCTTTGAGTGTTTCAAAGCTTGCTTGACATGCAGGAGTCCAAAGATATTTCTTGCCTTTCTTGAGGAGATCGGTAAGAGGCTTCGCAATCTTTGAGAAATTTTGAACGAAGCGACAGCAGTAACTGGCCAAACCAAGGAAACTCCGGACTTCTTTGACATTTATGGGTGGAAGCCAATCCATAATTGTCTTAATAGTTTCTGGGTTGACGGCAATGCCCTTGGCAGAGATAACATGACCAAGGTAGGTGACTTGAGGCAGCCAAAACTCACACTTGGAGAACTTTGCATACAGGCGGTTCTCATGAAGCTTGCTTAGGACACAACGAAGGTGTTCTTCATGTTCTTCTTTTGACTTAGAATAGACTAGAATGTCATCCAGATAGACCACAACGAACTTATCAAGATACTCCATGAAAACCGAGTTCATAAGCCTCGAGAAGGTGGCAGGTGCATTGGTGAGACCGAAAGACATGACCGTGTACTCATACAGGCCATAGCGAGTGGTGAAAGCTGTTTTGGGAACATCTTCCTTGCGGATCTTGATTTGATGATAACCACTTCTCAAATCAAGCTTAGAGAATACCACAGCTCCGGCTAGCTGATCGAAGAGATCATTAATCCGCGGAAGGGGATATTTATTCTTGATTGTTTTGGCATTGAGTGTCCGATAGTCAACACAAAGTCTATCAGTCTTGTCTCGCTTCTTCACAAAGATGGTTGGACTACCCCAAGAAGAAGTACTGTGCTGAATGAAACCCAACTTCTCTTGTTCATCCAACTGACGCTTAAGTTCAGCCAACTCAGCAGGACCCATTTTATAAGGCCGCTTGGAAATAGGAGCGGTACCAGGTTCAAGTTCAATGACAAATTCAACCTCACGATCCGGAGGCATACCTAGTAACTCTTCAGGAAAGACATCTGGAAACTCACAAACTACAGGAACACTCTGAATACCTTCCATAGCATCATCATTCAGAGCTGCCAAAGAATAAAGCTGAATTGCAGGAGTCAGACTTGGGGAATAGACTATATGGCCTTCAGGAATTTTCAGAGAAACCGAACGTTCAGCACAATCAATCACAGCTGCATTTGCTGTCAACCAATCCATGCCCAAGATTTCATCAATATCAGAATTTCCCAGAATAATTAAGGAAGCCAGAAACGAAGAGCCACCAATCTCAATTTGATTGCCATGGCTGATCTTAGTAGATAACAATCTTGCCCCGGGAGAAAGAACCATTAACTTGGACGGGGGCGCGGCGGATCGTCGACGACGCAGATGCTCTTTAAACACCCCGTCCACTCCTGGGCCCGGGGGGTGTCACTCCTGGCAGCTTAATAGGATATCTAGACTGGCCCCACAGACCAACACTAGTCTTTTCTGTGCACTTTGTCCTCACTCGTGCGCACCTGGTTACCCACTTCCCGGTTAGTCACCCATCCTAGAATTGCTCTAGGCCAAGCACACTTAACCTTAGAGTTCTTTTCGAATGAGCTTCCGGAAAAGAAGTTGCAACTTGTTGATATGGGTATCCTATCAATCCTATTAAGCCATGTGCCTGGATCTCACATACACCCACCCTTTAGAAGATCGATGCCCTCATCGATCAAGCACACCCCAGGAACGTTCCCTCTTGGCACGCGCCTGTGTGTCCAGTGCCGGCACATGTGCCATGCCGTGTCCACTCCGGGCCACACGCGCCATGATCCACATGTCCCGCCACTGACCCGCACACACCCGTGTAATCGCAAGGGTCGGCTCTGATACCACTTGTAACACCCCGTCCACTCCTGGGCCCGGGGGGTGTCACTCCTGGCAGTTTAATAGGATATCTAGACTGGCCCCACAGACCAACACTAGTCTTTTCTGCGCACTTTGTCCTCACTCATGCGCACCTGGTTACCCACTTCCCGGTCGGTCACCCATCCTAGAATTCCTCTAGGCCAAGCACGCTTAACCTTAGAGTTCTTTTCGAATGAGCTTCCGAAAAAGAAGTTGCAACTTGTTGGTATGAGTATTCTATCAATCCTATTAAGCCATGTGCCTGGTCTCACATCTGAGTTCGACAGCCAGGCGAGTTCCTCCTACTTCCTGCCGTCTAGGGTTAGGCATTGGCTCTCATGGCGTTTCTAGGGTTAGGGTTTGGCTCTCATGGCGTGTCTAGGGTTAGGGTCTGGCTCTCATGGTGTGTCTAGGGTTAGGGTCTAGCTCTCATGGCGTGTCTAGGGTTAGGGTCTGGTTCTCATGGCGTGTCTAGGGTTAGGGGGTTAGGGTCTGGCTCTCATGGCGTTTCTAGGGTTAGGGTCTGGCTCTCATGGCCTCTAGTGTTAGGATTTCGCTCTCATGGCGTGTCTAGTGCTTCGATCCAGGGGCATACTGTCTCGTCAGATGCCCCAAGTTTATTAAGAGTTGCTTATTAAACTGGGATCTACAGCTATCTACAACTATCTGCACTCTATAGCTATCTGCACTCTGACTTGGGATCCAGAGTTGCTTATCAAGTCTATGCTTCGAACACAACCATCTACAACTATCTGCACTCTAACTTGGGATAGTAATACATCTCGGTTTTATTAATAGTTGCCTATACTGATTACTTGATTATATTAATTGGTTGGTTATAAAATTGCTTGGTTACACTAGACAATTGCTTGGTTAGTCAAATATGAAGCAACTCTATTAAACTGCAGAGCTAATAAACTGCAGAGGGGGCCTTGCTTGCTTGATTGCTGCAGTAGTAGCAGTAGTCATAGCTGTGAATGTCTCTGTTAGCTTGTGTGTCCTGTGTTATCCTGTGAATGTCTCTGTTAGCTTGTGCATTGTGCTTGTGTTCTGTGTGCTGTTGTCAAGTTCCTAAACAGATTCATGTCCCAATGGGATGTGCAAAGGTGATCTTGTGATTTTGTACATTGCCTGAATCTTGACCAGCTGGAGTACATTGCCTGGATTCTTGTCAAGTTCCTAAACAGATTCATGTCCCATTGTCTGTTGCTCAAGGCTACTGTTTAGTGTTGCTATAGTAGTGGTAGCAGTAGGATTACTCCAGCTCATGTCCTAGCTTTTTATAAGAGGAGAAAGTGCATTGTGGTAGCAGTAGGATTAACTTAGTTCTTTGCTTACTATTTAGTGCATTGTGGTACTACTATCTAACCACGTGGTTATTGCAGGAATCTATCAAGGGATTTCGCAAGTGGACATCAAGAACCTAACGGCACCAGTCCAACCACCTCGACATCAACAATGGGAAGGATGACAAAGAAGACACGACCCACTGGTATGAAAATTGCTCCTCGTGTTTATGCTTGCTGCTATAATTTCTGTGCTAAGCTTGCTGCTATAATCTGCTATGTTTCTTGATGTTTCAGCCTTTTGTTTATGCTTTAGTAATAGTAAAGCATGCTATAATCTGCTATGTTTCTTGATGTTTGAGCCTTTTGGTTGCTGCTATAATCTGCTGGTATACTATGTTTCTTGATGTTTGAGCCTTTTGTTTTTGTGCTAAGCTTGCTGCTATAATCTGCTATAATTTGAGTTTTGTCTTGTAATTACCTGCTCTGTTGTCCATAGTAACTATATATTAATAGTAATAGTAACTAGCCTTTTGTTTATGCTTTAGTAATAGTAACTAGACATTAATTATGGTTAGGATTTGTTCACTAAGTTTATATTTTCAGTATAGAAATCTTTGGTTAATCTACTAGATTTAATGAAACTAAAACCTGGTAAGATACATTAGCTGTTTGAGTTGTCTTGCTCCCCTATGCATTTCAACCATCCATCTAATGCATATTTTCTTATTCATGTATAGAAGCACCCCTCACTGAACTGGAGAAGATTAGGGCTAGGACAATGATGCGGAACAACCTTGTGTTCCAATCTCTTGGCATCTCCAGGATAGCCTCAATGATTAGAAACTCAAATGGTGGTAGGGAAGTACTAGCTGAGGACTCCTCCGCATCTGCCATAACACAAGGAGAGAGCTCGAAATACACTCCTAGAGAGGAAGATATTATTGAGGAAGAAGTTGATGATACTGTAGTGAAGAAGATTGTAAAGGTGCAAATTCTAACTTGTTTGGAGGGGGGTTTACTTGTTTGCTGTCTTCTTTTCCTTGTTTTCCTTCATTCTATGCTTCCATTGTTTTATTTCTAACTTCTGGTCTAATGCTGTTCATGCGAGGTCCCGAAGGTTCCTAGGAGAAGGAAGAAGTGTGCTGCTAAGAGGAAGAGCAAGAGTACAAGTACCTCAAATACAACTACAACAATGGCTCCAGGAAGAGTGTTTGCGTTACCACCAGGAGGATCAGATAAGTTGCGGTGTGTTGATGAACATGCTACTGCTAGAGTGACAAGGCAGAAAGCGAAGGTGGTTGCTGCAGCTCATGAAGAAGGCCCGCTTCACAAAGATGGTGGAAGCTCAATGCAAATGGATGATGGGTCTATGTCCATGGATGAAGGAAGTATTTTCCGTTTGGACCTCAGCCCTGTTGCGCCTACGGTGGACAGAAATGATGACTTCAATGAAGAAGCTGACCAGCCTATGGGTGATGAAGGCAAGTTCATCTTGTACTTTTTTATTTTACTCGTGCATTTTCTAAATGTAAGCAATTCTGTTGTACATGTGCTGTAGTATAGATAGACTCCCAATTATTTGCTAGATAAAAGATTTGATCATATGTATGTGAGTACAAGATCTGCTGCTACTACTTATATGCTGTCCTAAACTGATGTTGTACTGTTTTGCATGTAGTGTTGATCTGTTGTAGCTTTGCTTGATAAGCTTTCCTACTTATATGATGTAGCTTTGCTTTGCTGATCTACTATAGCTTTGCTTTGCTGTAGCTTTGCTTGATAAGCTTTCCTGCTGATCTGCTGATCTGCTGTAGCTTTGCATGTACTGTTTTGCATGTACTACTGATCTGCTGTAGTTTTGCATGTGCTACTACTTATATGCTGTCCTAAACTGATGGTGCTACTACTTATATTACCGTTGTACATCTAATCTGCTGTAGCTTTGCTTGATAAGCTTTGACTTGTGCCAATTTTAATTAGTTGTTTCTATTTGTACTGTTGTAGCTTGATAAGCTTTTACATCTGATCTTCTTTGTCTTTGCTTGATAAGCTTCTAGTATAGATATACTAACTGGCTTCTAATTACTGCCTTCTATTTCAGACAACTCACTTGTGGTAGTCAGCCGCAAGAAAAAAGGTTCAGGCCTAGAGAAGATGACCAAGGGGCTGGGAAGCAAAGTGAGGATTGAAATTGCTGAAGGGATGAAATGCCCCGAGAGGCCTGTGCTGGCTGCAAAGTTTGCATCAGAAGGTGGGATGATTGCTAGAAGCCATACACCGATCCTTCCACACTTCAAGGAATACAAAAAGGACAAGAATATGGTGAAAGACTATATAGGAAAAGTTGCTGTAAGCTCATGATTCCTTAGCTGAATGTGTTTTTTCTACTTTTTTTTGTCATTTGGTTACTTATCTTGTCATTGCCTTGTTTGCTGCATTTGCAGGCAAATTTTGAGATGGACACTACTGCAAAGGAAGTTAAGGTAGCCTGCACTGATATACTGAAGAATGTTTCAAAGCAAAGACGGCATTTGGTCAAAAAGAAATTTTTTGATCAAGTACCAGCAGCTAACCTCAGCATCAAGTCCCCGGTTTCATACATCTATGATGACCAATGGCAAGCACTTCTCAAGCTGTGGACAAGCCCAAAACAAATGGTATTCTGCATTCCTTAACCTTTGCATTATGTAATTACCTTGCCTGTGTACTGTAGGCTTTATATGCTGTCAACTACTGTTTTTTTGAAGTTCGAATGTTGGAGGAATAGAATAGCAGTTATTTAGATCTGTCAAGTAAAATTCTAATATTGGATGAACAAAGCAACAGTTATTGACATGTTGTCAACAAGTCAGAGTGAAGTACTTCATTTTATTTGATGCTTTATGTGATAGGATACATTATCTGGTCAAGTTTTGTCAATTAGTTTATATTCTAGTATGCAGATTGTTGAAAATTTCTTATAAAAATGCTCCCATATGTAGGACACATGCCAAAAGAACAAGACCAATCGAGGACTAGTCAAATTTCAGCAGAAGACCGGTTCACGGTGCTATCTTGCTCATCTGTATGCAGCTGTAAGATACTCTTACAGTTTTCTTTAGGCATAATTAAATTGTGTCCTTATAAGCCTGTGTCCTTATTAATGTTGGAAATCATTCCAGAGGGAGGAACGTCAGGGTGAAGAGCTTAATGCCATTGACATGTTTAAGGTCACCCACAAGAAGCAAGAACGCTGGTTTCTCTGTCGCAGTTCAAGATGCTATAGTGAGTCACTCCTTTCCTGGTTGTGATTAAATCTAAGAATGGTTTCCTGATAACCAGGTCCATTGGTTTGGGTTCTAGAGCATCGGTGGCATGATCTGCTGATCCTGGTACGGCGCCGAGGACCAGTGTTTCATTAGTTTTTCTTGTTTGGTTTGTTTTCTTCCAAGTGAATTAGAGGGAGAGAGAGATGGATACAAAATCTGATCTGACAGTTAGGATATGGCATGAATTCTTTGCACTGTTAGACTGTCAGTACTGTTAGGTTCAAGGATGAACATGTTAAGTTCAGGTAGAATTTACAGCACATGTCCTCTCTATAGCAACTCTGAATAACTTCACAAAACTTCGAACATATTATTCCTGCTGTAGTACCTACTGTAGCCAGCAACAAAAGTGAGCTTAAGTTTACACTTTAGACACACTCGAGTGACTGCTAACACGCACTGCAGTTTTTTTTACAGAGGTAATACTTCTTCGCTACAAACTGCACTTCTCTACCAGTACTAGCAATGTCAAAACATGCTTGTCTGAATCCATCTGCTTCTTCTACCATTGTGTCTTCTACCATGTTGTAGTTGCAGTCTACTTGAAGAACATATACTACCGTCCATTTCAAATTTCTTTGCTTCTGCTCCTACTGGACTACCTTATTGTTCTGGGATTGTGCTCCTGTTGTTTGTGCTCGTGCTAATGTTTCCTAACATCTTTGATCAACTGATTCCAAATTGCAGAGGAAAATGGAAGCTGAGATGGCTAAGCCGGTACCAGAAGGGGAACAACCAAAGTCTGCTGTGGAGGTGGTTGCCCAAGTTCTCACCCATGAGGCGCCGTCAAGCACATTCCTGAAGAATGTTGGCATCCAGACGGGCTCCAAGAACAAGATGAACAGTTCACATGCGGCTGTATCTGCTCATGTCCGTGACCTACAAGAGAAGTTGCAGAAGTCGGAGCAAAGGAGTGAAGATATGTCGGAAGAATTGGCTGCAATCAAAAAGGCGGCACAGGAGGCAGAAGCTGCACAAGCTCAACGGGATAAGGAGTACCAGGTGTTGGTTAAGAGGGCGCAAGAGCATGAGGAGAAGCTTGCTCACATGATGGCTTTATTTGGAGCCAAAATTACTGGGATGTAGCTGTTGGTCAACGGGTATCTTAGTATTATCTTTTTGGCGATGAGCATCTTGCTGTTATCTGAGTACCTTGCTGTCATTTGAGTATCTTGCTGTTGTTTTGGCTATGAACCTGATGTTACCTGATGATGGTGACTTTGAACCTGATGCTACATGTTGATGGTGGGCTGTGAACCTAATGTTACCCTAGTATTTAAAATGATACCTAATGCTACATGATGTTAACTTAGTGTTTGAAATGCTACCTGATGTACTGAAATGTTGCTTTTGAATTTCAAATCTTGATTTCCTGTCTATTTTGTTTGGTCTGAATCAAATAGTGGCCTTAGTAAACAGGCCACATCCCAAAGTAATGAAATGGCCATAGCCCAAAGTAATCTGGACTGGCATAAAAGGCCTTGGCCCAGAAGAAAGTATAAATGAACATTTCTTTTTCAGAAAAAGAATACTGAATTATAATCTAATAGACTGAGTAAGGCCATGGCCCAAATGTAAGCCCAACAAAAAAAGGCTAGTAGCCCGAAAATAAAAAGCCCTAAAAATGCTAAGTTTGGCCCAATAACTCGAAAAAAATTACGAGAATAATAATTCATAATGGACCGAATTAATGGGCTGGCCCATATAACAATCAGTATGGACCGGGCTGAATTCACGTTAAGACGTTTTCATTTCGTCACAAAGATCTGCCACGTCGGATCGTCCACGTGGCATGGGCTGGTTTCACATGACGATTTTGGAACGTCATAGAGGTTATGACAATCTCAAATCGTTATAGTATCTTATGACGATTTCAACAAAATCGCCGTTATAGTTCATTAGCGACGCCCAACTTTCGACGATCTCAAAATCGTCACAGAATCATCATAAACGCACTATTGTGACGATTTTGTGACGAAAATAGAGGGTCATATAATGCCAGATTCCTTGTAGTGACGTTTCGTTGCACCACCGTGCAATGTGCCGCGCTGTCTACTGCAACGTGCACCGCGACACACGCACAGTACGTCACGTTTTTTTCCCGGGCCATGCATGGCAGTTCTGTATTGAGCCACATGCAAAGGGCGTATACACAATTTCTATGTACGAAGTTTGACACGGCCCTAAAATTGGCGATAGTTAAAAGTGGAAATGTAGAGGGGAAGGTGGGTGGCTGTACGGCGAGATTTGTGGGGTTGTGCTAGATCGGGTAGAGGGATGTTTTGATTGCTGCGAGGGACTCGATGAAGGCGGATACGTTAGGTCTCGTTGATCTCAGCTCTTCGGCCTCCGGCTAGCGCGTGCAAGCTTCTTACGGTGGGGCCCAGTTGGAAGTGAGATTGAAAGCCGCTGCGTAAAAAATGGGATATGTCTTATTAAAATCAAGTGGCAATAAATTGCAGCTGTCCATCGACGACCGTGCACTCGGTGACGCATGTGTTGTGGCGTAGTAGTAGCAGCAGTAGGCTTTTCAGACTTTATTAAACATGACATGACCGCTCGATGACTTTTTCAATGGACGGCTTCGTGTTCCTTCTTGTAGAAGTCTCGCTGAGGGAGACGTCCGTGATGTCTCACGCTGTACTGTGAAGCGCACGACGTGTGCAACGATCATCGTTGGATCGCACAGAATCAATAGTTGGTGCGCACGATCCGCGTGACAACTGTGACAACCAATCAGGGAGTAGCAGACAGAGTGAGCACATGTTTGCGCTTCTACGAAAGATAGAGAGAGGGGGCAAAACTGAGTAGTGTCAAAAACTAAGGGCAAAACTGAGTAGTATAAAAATGGAAAGTGAATGTCGTGTACAATGAAATACATGGATCAACCAATGGCATTGCATGTCACTTCTTCTCACAAACCACATAGGGATACACTAGTGTCATTGCATGTGTGTTCTTTCCATAAACCACACCCAGTGTGATTGAATGTTTGTGCTTTCGACAAACCACATATGGATACAGCAGTGTCATTGGATGTCTGTTCTTTTCATGAACGACACCTAGTGTCATTGCATGTGTGTTCCTCTAAACAAACCACACATGGATCCACCTAGTGTGATTGCTTGTATGTTCTTTTCATGAACCATAGCTAGAGTCATTGCATGTCTATTCCTTCCACTAACCACATATGGATCAACCAATGTCATTGCATGTCTGTTCTTTTCATGAACCACACCCAGTGTCATTGCATGTATGTTCATCTAAACAAACCACACATGGATCCACTGGTGTCATTGCATGTCTATTCTTTTCACAAACCACAGATGGATCCACCTAGTGTCATTGCATGTATGTTCTTCTCACAAACCACACATGGATCCACCAGTGTCATTGCATGTGTGTTCTTTTCATGAACCACACATGGATACACCAGTGTCATTGCATGTCTGTTTTTTTCATGAACCACAGCTAGAATCATTGCATGTCTGTTATTTCCACAAACCACACATCGATCCACCTAGTGTGATTACATGTCTATTCTTCTCATGAACCACAGATGGATCCACAAGTGTCATTGCATGTGTGTTCTTCTCGTGAACAACAACCAATGTCATTGCATGTATGTTCTTCTCACAAACCACATAAGTATCCACCAGTGTCATAGCATGTGTGTTCTTCTCACAAACAACACATGGATCCACCAGTGTCATTGGATGTGTGTTCTTCTCATGAACCACACATGGATCCACCAGTGTCATTGCATGTCTATTCTTTTCATCAACCACAACTAGAGTCATTGAATGTATGTTCCTTCCACAAACCACATATCGATCCACCAGTGTCATTGCATGTCTGTTCTTTTCATGAACCACACCCAGTGTCCTTGCATGTCTGTTCCTCTAAACAAACCACACATCGATCCACCTAGTGTGATTGCATGTCTGTTCTTCTCATGAACCACAACTAGTGTCATTGCATGTCTTTTCCTCTAAACCAACCACACATGGATCCACCCAGAGTCATTGCATGTGTGTTCTTCTAAACCAACCACACATGGATCCACCTAGTGTTATTGCATGTCTGTTCTTTTCACAAACCACACATGGATCCAGCAGTGTCATTGCATGTGTGTTCTTTTCATGAACCACTACTAGAGTCATTGCATGTCTGTTCTTCTAAAAAAACCACATATGGATCCACCCAGTGTCATGGCATGTCTCTTCCTCTAAACAAACCACACATGGATCCACCTAGTGTGATTGCATGTATGTTCTTTTCACAAACCACACATGGATCGACGAGTGTCATTGCATGTGTGTACTTTTCATGAACCACAACTAGAGTCATGGCATGTGTGTTCATCTAAGCAAACCACACATGCATCCAGCTAGTGTGAGAGCATGTATGTTCTTCTCACAAACCACACATGGATCCACCAGTGTCATTGCATGTTTGTTCCTTCCACAAACCACATATGGATCCACCAGTGTCATTCCATGTCTGTTATTTTCATGAACCACACCCAGTGTCATTCCATGTCTGTTCCTCTAAACAAACCACACATGGATCCACCTAGTGTGATTGCATGTCCATTCTTCTCATGAACCACATATGGATCCACCAGTGTCATTGCATGTGTGTTCTTCTCATGAACCACAGCAAGTGTCATAGCATGTATGTTCTTCTCACAAACCACACAAGGATCTACTAGTGTCATTGCATGTGTGTTCTTCTCATGAACCACAGCCAGTGGCATTGCATGTCTGTTCTTCTCACAAACCATAGAAGTATCCACCAGTGTCATTGCATGTCTGTTCTTCTCACAAACCACACATGGATCCACCAGTGTCATTGGATGTGTGTTCTTCTCATGAACCACACATGGATCCACCAGTGTCATTGCATGTCTGTTGTTTTCATGAACCACAGCTAGAGTCATTGCATGTTTGTGCCTTCCACAAACCACATATGGATCCAACAGTGTCATTGCATGTCTGTTCTTTTCATGAACCACACCCAGTGTCATTGCATGTCTATTCCTCTAAACAAACCACACATGGATCCACCTAGTGTGCTTGCATGTCTGCTCTTTTCACAAACCACACATGGATCCACCAGTGTGATTGCATGTGTGTTCTTCTCATGAACGACAGCCAGAGTCATTGCATGTGTGTTCTGCTAAACAAACCACACATGGATCCACCCAGTGTCATTGCATGTCTGTTCCTCTAAACAAACCAATACATGGATCAACCAATGGCATTGCATGTCTATTTCTTCCACAAACCACATATGGATCCACCAGTGTCATTGCATGTTTATTCTTTTCATGCACCACACCCAGTGTCATTGCATGTATGTTCCTCTAAACAAACCACACATGGATCCACCTAGTGTGATTGCATGTATGTTCTTCTAAACAAACCACACATGGATTCCCCTAGTGTCATTGCATGTATGTTCTTCTCACAAACCACACATGCATCCACCAGTGTCATTGCATGTGTATTCTTTTCATGAACCACACATGGATCCACTAGTGTCATTGCATGCCTGTTCTTTTCATGAACCACACCAGTGTCATTGCATGTCTGTTCCTCTAAACAAACCACACATGGATCCACCTAGTGTGATTGCATCACTCTTCTTCTCATGAACCACACATGGATCCACCAGTGTCATTGCATGTGTGTTCTTCTCATGAACCACAGCCAGTGTCATAGCATGTATGTTGTTCTCACAAACCACACAAGGATCCACCGGTATCATTGCATGTGTGTTCTTCTCATGAACCACAACCAGTGTCATTGCATGTCTTTTCTTCTCCCAAACCACATAATTATCTACCAGTGTCATTGCATGTCTGTTCTTCTCACAAACCACACATGGATCCACCAGTGTCATTGGATGTGTGTTCTTCTCATGAACCACACATGGATCCACCAGTGTCATTGCATGTCTGTTCTTTTCATGAACCATAGCTACACTCATTGCATGTATGTTCCTTCCACAAACCACATATGATCCACCAGTGTCATTGCATGTCTATTCTTTTCATGAACCACACCCAATGTCATTGCATGTCTGTTACTCTAAACAAACCACACATGGATCCACCTAGTGTGATTGCATGTTTATTCTTCTCATGAACCACACCCAATGTCATTGCATGTATGTTCCTCTAAACAAACCACACATGGATCCACCAAGTGTCATTGCATGTCTGTTCCTCTAAACAAACCAATACATGGATCAACCAATGGTATTGCATGTTTGTTCCTTCCACAAACCACATTTGGATCCACCAGTGTCATTGCATGTCTATTATTTTCATGAACCACACCCAGTGTCATTGCATGTCTGTTCCTCTAAACAAACCACACATGGATCTACCTAGTGTCATTGCATGTTTGTTCTTTTCACAAACCACACATGGATCCACCAGTGTTATTGCATGTGTGTTCTTTTGATGAACCACACATGGATACACAGTTGTCATTGCATGTGTTCTTTTCATGAACCACAGCTAGAGTCATTGCATGTCTGTTCTTTCCACAGACCACACATGGATCCACCTAGTGTGATTGCATGTATGTTCTTCTCATGAACCACACATGGAACAACCTCGTGTGATTGCATGTCTATTCTTCTCATGAACCACACATGGATCCAACAGTGTCATTGCATGTGAGTTCTTCTCATGAACCACAGCCAGTGTCATTGCATGCCTGTTCTTCTCACAAACCACACAAGGATCCACCAGTGTCATTGCATGTGTGTTCTTCTCATGAACCACAGCCAGTGTCATTGCATGTCTGTTCTTCTCAAAAACCACATAAGTATCCACCAGTGTCATTGCATGTATGTTCTTCTCACAAACCACACATGGATCCACCAGTGTCATTGCATCTGTGTTCTTCTCATGAACCACACATGGATCCACCAGTGTCATTGCATGTATGTTCTTTTCATGAACCAGAGCTAGAGTCATTGCATGTTTGCTCCTTCCACAAACCACATATGGATCCACCAGTGTCGTTACATGTCTATTCTTTTCATGAACCACATGTAGTGTCATTGCATGTTTGTTCCTTCCACAAACCACATATGGATCCACCAGTGTCGTTACATGTCTATTCTTTTCATGAACCACATGTAGTGTCATTGCATGTCTGTTCCTCTAAACAAACCACACATGGATCCACCTAGTGTGATTGTGATGGCCCAAAATATATAGAGCTCGTTGGGGAACCCCAAGAGGAAGGTATGATGAGCACAACAGCAAGTTTTCCCTCAGTACGAAACCAAGGTTTAATCAAACCCGTAGGAGCAAGGAAACACCCCAAAGGTTTTGACAACTCAGCCTTGGTAGGGCGCACTACCGGTACTAGTAGCAATGTGGAGACCTGCACAACACAAGCATCGAATGGAAGGAAGTAATAGTTTGCAGAAAGTAAACACAAAGCAGTAAACAGTTGATTGTTGATTGAAAGTAAAAGAAAGGACCGGGGTCCATAGTTCACTAGAGGTGGCTCTCCTTAAGATAGATAAGATGCTGGGTGAACAAATTACAGCGGGGCAATTGACAAACATCGAGAAAGCATACAAGCATATACTAATCATCTTGACTCCTTTGATACTTGATTGGGCATTACAAAATTATACATAGACCGCCATCTAACTACATCTATCACTATTAATCCACCTTCAGGTTATCATCCGAACCCCCTCCAGTATTAAGTTACAAGCAGCAGATAATTGCTTTACGAATTGCGTGTAATGTAAACAATATGATTGTTCTATGAACAAATGATTGTTGTTTTCTCCCTAGTAGCAACAACACATCTAGTACCTTAGAGATTTATGTCACTTCCCTAGATTACCAGAGGTTTGAACCCACTATCGAGCATAAATACTAACTCTTGGAGTTGCTAGCATCTACTTGGACAAGATAGCTACTAACAAGGGAACGCATGCAAGATCACAAATAACAAAGACATGATAGAATCAATAATCAATCTGAAATAGCATCTCAATATCCATCGGATCCCCGCAAACACAACATGCAGAATTATAAATAGATGATCTTGATCATGAACGGAGCTCACAAGATCTAAACATGAAAGCATAAAGGAGGAGAACCAACAATCTTGCTACTACATGGACCCGTAGTCAAGAGATGAACTACTCACGCAACACACCGGAGGCTTGCATGATGATGAAGAAGGCCTCCAGGGTGAATTCCCCTCTCCGGCAGGGTGCCAGGAAGAGCTTCAGTTCCCTCCCGATATAGGGATGTAGATGACGGCGGCTACAGACTCTTTCGTGGATTTTTGATCGGGTACTTAGGGTTTTGGTATCGGAGGCAGTATATAGGCGGAAGGAGAGGCCAAGGGGGTGCCTGGGGTGGCCAGACCACCCCGTGGCACGGGTCAGGCCTGACCACGCGGCTAGGTGGTGTGGCCCAGCCCCAGCCCCTCTCCGTCTCGTATTGTGGCTCCAAGTGTCCCCCGGTAAAATAGTGACTTTGGCTTTTGTCCTGTCCAATTCTGAGAATATTTATTTTCTAACTTCCTGAAACCAAAAACAGCAGAAAACAGGTAGTTCGCACTGTTGCTCTTGTTAATAGGTTATTCCAAGAAATCATATGAAAAGTACTCCAAAGTGTGGACAAAACACAAGAAAGTAGATAAAACCAAGCATGAAACATCAAAAATTATAGATACATTTGGAATGTATCAACATCCCCAAGCTTAACTCCCGCTCGTCCTCGAGTAGGTAACTGATAAAAAAGAAAGAATAATTTTTGAGGTAACATGCACCATCATAAACTTGATCCAAGTATTTGTAAAACATTCAAAGTTGGGATCATAGTACTTCAATCATAACATGAAAGACAAAGGTCTAGCAATAAGACAAAGAAACTATGTTGCAACATGAAAAGGCACAAACAAAATATTCATTAATAACAATGCTTTGCAAGACGTTTGTTTGTTTCACATAAAGAAAACATAGCATAGTGGCATTCAGCTTGTCCATCATAGAGTAGCAAATATAAATGCATATGACACCTTCAAAGTTCATAAGAGTGACTAGATACAAATAGTTTAAAACAAGCAATATCAAGGTATGCATTAATCAACTAGTATTGGGACAATGCACATTGAACTAAGAATGGACACTATGCTCTCAAAGTAGGTGCATAAATGTAGAAGGTGGAGACTCAATATAATGGTGGAAGAAAGGCCTTCATATAAGGAAGCAGAGATTCAAGTTTCATAAAGAGCTTCCAAAAATTATGGTACTTAATAGCTTTCAGCTCTCATTGCCCCTATCATAAGCATCTTGAAGTGATTAACGTTAAAGTGAACAAACTATGGTGTATATGCTTGACGAAGTATAAGTTAGAAATATCATGTCCCTTGAATACGAGGGCCGCTCCTCATGCTACTCAAGTTTAGTCACCGGTAAGTTCTTGTCATCGTAAGTACATGTGTATCATAGAGAACCGCCAACGGGGTACCCCTTGCGCGATGATACGGAAGAATCCCCATATCAAAATGACAAGGAAAGCAGACAACAAGCATCTCATCAATCTTCTTATTTACCATGGGAATATGGTGCTTTTTTTTATCTCTTTACTCTTTTCATAATCTCTTTTTTTTCTTTTCTTTTTCTCTTTTTTCTCAATATAGGACTCTTTTTTAATAAAAAGAATGCTTCATAGACAGCTAATTATGGTTATGCTGCAGGTTTCCACCATGTCAGCATGGATTAGCCTAGCGGCCCAGGCGTTTTTATAACACATATACATAACTCCATGGACTTACAAGCTCCCCTTTCATTTCACACCGACGACTGATACGTCCAAAACGTATCTACTTTCCTGTACACTTTTGCTTTTATTTCTCCTCTAAACATGTCTGATTTGGATGCAACTAATACGGACTGACACTGTTTTCAGCAGAATTGCCTTGGTGTCTACTTTTTGTGCAGAAAATCAACTATCAGGAAAAATACCGGAAAATATGCCAAAATCCTATTTCACCCGAAGACTCCAGGAGCCAGAATACGAGATGGACAAGAGCCAGGGGGTGGCCACACCACCTGGTGGCGCGGGCCAGGCCAGGCCGCGCCGGGGGTGGTGTGGGCCCCCAGGCACCCCCTCGGCCTCTATCTTCGCCTATAAGGAGCCTTCTGACTTTAAAACTTCGCGGGGTTCGACGTTTTTCCAAAAGGAGTTCCGCTCCGCCGCCACCACCAGATTCCACGAAACAGCACCAGAAACTCCGTTCTGGCACCCTGCCGGGACGGGGAATTGGAGGATATCATCGCCATCATCATCACCATCGCTTCTCCATCGACCATCCATGTTTCCCCTATCCATGAGTGAGTAATCCCCCACTGTAGGCTATGGGGATGGTAGGGATTGGATGAGATCGTTCATGTAATGGCATCAGATTGTTAGGGCATGGTGCCTAGTATCTTTTATTAGTGCTTTATGACTTTGTTGCGACTTGTTTTGCTTAATGCTTGTCACTAGGGCCCGAGTGCCATGATTTCAGATCTGAACATGTTATTGACTCATTATGATAGTATTGTTTTTGGTCTTATCTACAAGTTGTATACACACGTTGTTGTCCGGAACCAATGGCCCCGAAGTGACAAAAATCGGGATAACCGGAGGGGATGGCTTTGATGTGAGGATCACATGTGTTCATGGAGTGTTAATGCTTTGCTCCGGTGCTATATTAAAAGGAGCACCTTAATTGCCAGTAGTTCCCTTGAGGCCCCGCTGCAAACGGGCTGGCAGGACAAAAGATGTTGTGCAAGTTCTCATTGCGAGCACGCATGACTATATATGGGACACATGCCTAGGATTGTCTAGTACTTGGATGCTTTATCTTATTTATCTGCAATTGCCCTATGTTATGATTGCTATGTGAATTGTCTTGTCCATGCAACGGCCGTCCATCCATCCCTATGCCAACAGCACTCGAATCCCACTATTTACTGCTATTGTTACTGCTGCCTTTACTTTACTACTGTTGTTACTTTGCTATTCCTACTACAAAACTGTTTCTACTGATAAACTGCAGTGAGCAAGATTGTTTTCAGGTGCAGCTGAATTGACAACTCAGTTGTTAAGTCCTATAAATATTCTTTGGCTCCCCTTGTGTCAAATCAATAAATTGGGTTTCACTTCCCTCGAAAATACTGCGATACACCCCCTATACTTGTGGGTCATCAAGACTATTTTCTAGCGCCATTGCGGGGGAGCATAGCTTTATTTATCAAGTTCACTTGGATTCTCTATTGTTCGCTGCTATCCATCCATCATGGGTAAGTCTCGTGATGGCAAGGTTCCTATTTTACCATCCACTACAAGAGGTACGGTTCTGAACACCTCTGTTGCTCTTGATTCACCGTCTGTTTTGAGTAAGTTCCTTACACCACCACATACACATGCTACACACACTGCTACTACTGCTGAATCTGAAACTTCTGATGCTTACGATGCTACTTCTACTATGCTTGATAAGAGTGGTTCATTAGGTCCTTTTCCTAGATGCTATGATTGCTAGAACTATAGTTGGAAATACCGAAACTCCTAATGAAGACACTACCACACCTATTAGTTCACCTGAGTCTAGTGAATGTTATGATATTGAAGATGGTTATGTTGAGATGACCGATGAATTTATTAGAGAATGTAAAAACACCCATGATAGGAGTGTTGCTAAGAGTCTCCTTGAGAGGCGTACTATTAGACCCAAATTGTCTCCTATTGCTAAGTTTGCTGCTTCCCCCATAAACATTATAGATGAAGATTATGATTTCTCTCTCGATCTATCTTACATAGCTATTGTCGAGACAGAACCTTTTTGTGGGACTAAGAATGAAAGTGCGGTAGCACATATGAATGGACTTTCTACCATGAGTGGCTTGTTTTCTAATGATATTAGGATGCGTACTTAGTTTGTTGCTAAGATTTTTCCCTTTTCACTGAAAGGAGAAGCTAAAACTTGGTTTAGTAATTTACATCCTGGATCTATTGATAGCCCTAAGTGCTTGATTAGTACTTTCCTGCAGAAATATTTTCCTCCTAGTGCTAGACATGCTATTTTGCAGGAACTTTTTGATTTTAAACAGGGAGAAAAAGAGGTATTGCTAGAATCTTGGCCAAGGTTTTGTGCTTTGATTCATGCACAGGCTGGAAGTCCATTACCTAAGAATGAGCTTTTTGATATATTTTATAATGGACTAATCGAGGAATCAACGACATACCTAGATAGGTGTGCTGATTGTGTTTTTAGGAATAGGACTCCTAAGGAAGCTGAGGGATTAATGGCTAAAATAAGCAAGAACTATGAAGATTGGACTCCTCCTAAACAAGCTATACCTGAAGTAATTGTAACTGAACCATCTATTCCGGTGCCTATTCCAACATCAAAGAAGAGGGGAGTTATTGAATTAAATGATGAAGTGATGAAGGAAGCTAACAAAGTCTTAAGGAGAAGGGAATGAAAGCTGCAGATGTTAAGAATTTACCTCCTATAGAAGAATTATGTAAGCCTATTCCCTACTCATCCACTATTGAGGTACACTCTCTCCAACACTTTGATGAAGGTGATATCCCTTACTCTAAACCTCCTGATCAATGCTTAGAAGAATTCGATATCTTTATTGTTAAGCAAGATAACTTTAATAAAAGGGTGCAAAATCATCTAATGGAAAACACTAGAGCTATTGTTGAGTTGAAAGATATTGTGGAAATAACTTCTAATGATGTTAAAATGATTGTTAAACACTTTCAAATGGTTCAAACTCAAATAGATCAACTCGTTAAAGTGCAAAACGACTTGCTAGTTAATGCTGCTAAAGAAAAACATGCTTAAGAAATTAGAACTAGAAGTGGAGCTACTACCCAGGATCCTCTATATCCTGAGGGGCATCCCAAAAGAATTGAGCAGGATTCTCAACAAGCTGAAAATAGTGGTTCTACTCGTCAGAAAAGGAAAAAGAAACATAAAACTGTTGTAGAACCCTCTGAACCTACTATAGATCCTAATAGTATATCTATCTCTGATAATGGAACTAAAAGTGCTAATGAAGAAAATGAAGTTCCTAATGAAGAAAAAGTTGAAGAAGAACCTGAAAACCACACTAAGAATACTAAATACACCAAAGAAGATTTTATTGCTAAGAAACATGGTAGTGAAAGAGAACCTTGGGTCCGAAAACTTATGCCTTTCCCTGATAATAAACACAAGTCAAAGGAAGATGAACATTATAATAAGTTTTGTGAGTGGATGAAGCCTTTATTCTTGCAAATTCGTTTGACTGATGCTATTAAATTGCCTCCTTATTCAAAGTATATGAAGGACTTTGCTTGCTAATTATTCTTTCAATGGTAAGGTTCCTAAGAAACTTGGAGACCCAGGGATTCCAACTATCCCTTGCTCTATTAAGAACAGTTATGTTAGAACTGCTTTGTGTGATTTGGGAGCTGGAGTTAGTGTTATGCCTTTCTCTCTATATAAGAGGCTTCAGCTTGAAAAATTGATACCAACTGATATATCTTTGCAAATGGATGATAAATCTACCACTATTCCTATTGGTATATGTGAGGATGTACCTGTTCAGGTGGCTCACAATTGCTTAATATTAACTGATTTTGTTGTGCTTGAAATGCCTGAAGATGATAATATGTCTATTATTCTTGGGAGACCTTTTCTTAATACTGCAGGAGCTGTTATTAATTGTAATCAAGGAAAGGTGACTTTCAATGTTAATGACAAGGAACATACTGTCTATTTCCCCAAGAAGATCGAAAGGACTTATGGTTTAAATTCAATTGAACATGTTGAGGGCATTCAAGTTGGAGAAATATATTGTCCCATACCTAGAGAAAAATTTGAAACTATTATGATTGGCACCATTGCTATCAAGGTTGAGGTAACATAATCATTAGTGGAATACAACGTTTTGTCTCATATGCAATTGTTTTGGTAGCAAGACTTGATCAACCTCGCTAACAAAAGGATTCCATTGAACAAAACAATGTTTTCATTATGATTATCTATGTTTATTTCTACCCTTTGCATTTTAGTTTTTGCTTGCGTTTAGTTTTATTTTTGTTGTTAGTTGCTTGCATGTTAGAGTGTCTTAGAACTTCTGTAGTTCTAGTTTTGTTTTGTCCTGGCATCATGTTTCCAAAAGAAAAAAAATCTATCTGTCAGAAAAATCATTCTTCTATTTCTGAAAAATGCCCAAAAATAAAGTGTCTCGAAAAATTCCAGAAAATTCATATTAATTTTTTACATGAAAAAAGGGGCAGAGGAGTACCTGGGAGGTACCAGGGGGCGCACCAGGCAGGCACACCACATGGTGGTGCGGCCAGCCCTAGGTGGCACCATGCCCTGGTCTGGGCCACCCCTGGCCCCCACTAACTCTCTCACCTGCCACTTTCTTCTCTCTCCCGAGTAAGCTCCAGTTCATTGCTCAAAATCGCGTTCTTTCTATGCTTGCTATCTATTTTTCGATCTCCTTGCTCAGCCCATCTTTCTTGCTGAAATTTGGAGCATTTGTTCCCTGGTATGTGACTCCTCCCATTGTCCAAGTAGATTTGTGTTTAGTGCATTATATCTTGAGTATTTTGCTGCTGTAGGTGAGTGGTTATGAGATCTTGTAAGCTTGTTTGATGCATAGATATATAGTTTTGATGCATGTTTAGGCCTCTTGCAAGTCCCTATGAGTAGAATCCTTCATTATATTTACTTTGCAATCACTTGTTTAATAGGTGTTTAAATTTCAGAATACCAAGCATGAACAACCATACTTTTGGAGAGATATTTGAGAGTGATGCACCTAGGAGGTCGAGGCCCTCAAGAACAGACTCTCAAGCTAGGCCATCATACAACGAAGATCTCATTGCAACTCGTATTGGTAGTAAAAGGGATGATGGGGATGCTCACCCATCCTCTTTTCCTTGTTTTACTTTCTTACAAGCTGCAGGTATTCTTGATGATTTCTTGCTACTGATTGAGAGGGTTGGTTTGACCTCATATATGCAAGATGAGAGTGCAAAATACACTACGCTCACAAAAACTTTTGTTGAGAGCTTCACCTTTACTAACACATCCTATCAGTCGACTGTCTCTTTTAAAATCTATAATCTTCCCTTCACCATGTCTTTGGAGAGATTTTGCAGTATTGTAGGTGTACACATGATAGGGACCGTGAAGAAAATTCAAGGGCAACCCGCTGATTTGTTGGAGATTTACCGAGGGGTGACCAATGATGATGACCGCGTGGCGCAACGCGGAAAGATAAGAAATATTCAACTCCCTGCTCTTAGATAATTTGCATATTATCTTGCTACTAGTGTACTGGGTAGGGAGAACACAAGTAATATCTCCAACTATCATTTATCATTCCTTGCTGCTGCGCTTAACAATGATACTCGGTACAATCTTGGATCGCTTATTGCTCGCCGCCTAGCTGCTATGGGGCCTATCTATGGGGGCATCATTGCTTCGCATATAGTCATTGCATTAGGTATTTCAGTGGATCCCTATGATGCTATGCTGGCACCACAGAGGCTTGACCTTGTTGCTATGAAAACTCATCACTTTGTCACTTCTACTTCTGATTTGACCAGTCTAGTATATAGGATGCTTTTCACTGACGGGGATGAAAGGGGGATCCTTTTGCCACAGCTTTCTTTGTTTAGTGTTCAGAGGAGACCATGGTCGCGCTCCAAGGAGGAGGTGGACGAGCAGCTTCGCTTGCTGGGTTTCCACGAGCAGCACCAGGAGGATGTGCCCTCCTATGATTACTCCACGCATTACAGAGGGACATACTCGAGTTCGCACCAGGATGAGGGGACCTCTTCGTCGTACCAGGGTGACACTTCATCCTGGCCAGCTTGGGATTGATACCAACTTAGGCCAAAAGCCTAAGCTTGGGGGGAGGCACGCTGACACCGCACTCATCTCCATATCATGTTGCGTCGGTACTGTGTATATTCATGTTTTTGTTCTCTATTTAGTTTTCTTTCTTCTTTTGCTTTTGCTTTCTAAAACACAAAAGGACCAAAAATATTTCCGTTGTTTCTCTATGGTTTGCTTCTTCTTTTTCCCTTGGTTTGTTTTTCCCTTTTTTCTTTGTTTAAACCATTCGAAAAACCCAAAAAGGTTTTGCTTTGCTTGTTTTTCCCTTTTGGTTCTTGTTTAAAAATCGAAAACAGCAAAAATATTTGTCGTTCTTCTTTGGTTTTGTGAGTTTGCTATAGGGTTCGGTAGTCCTCAGTGGAATATTTGTTTCATATTATTATACAAGCCATACAAGTGAAGAGCAATAATGAGGATTAATGACAACTTGAGGCGTGGTAAGAGGCTGGTAACGAACTCTATTTGTTTTCATTTGTGTACATATACTCATCACCGTGGGCATGCTTAGTCTGTTCATGAAGGGTGTATGTTATCTTTGGATGCTTAGTAGTTCTTGCTTTCGTATGATTAGCTCCAGCTCGCTAATAGTTTGTAGCATGTCTTATGAATGTTTGTTCGCATTGCTCTATTCCTAAATTGGTATGACACCGCGGTATCCTACTCTGAATGTTTTATTTGATTGACTTGGCGCATGCTCACGCATGCACATGACTGTAATAATTAGTTAAGCCTCGATGAATTATTTTGACTTGAGGATCTTGAATCACTTTCATGCCATGAGTAGTCCTGTTTTGTTGCAAGCATGATAATGATAGCTATTGCTCTCTCGTTTGTAGCTCCCTTACTATTGCTAGCCTTCACTTTTACTGAGTATGTGTTACTCAAGTGCCCAACTCCCTAAACCAAGTATTTCCAAAGTGTCCACCATATCTACCTATTAGCATCATTTGCTACTTCCGTGCATATTCAATATGCCTTGTTTTCTTCCGAATAAAATGTTTGCTTGTTATGAGAAAGTTAGTTAGTAAAGCTCTCACGAACTTGATGGCACACTTTATTTTCTTGCACTTAATAAACCTGAACCATTGTGTCCTTCTTTGTTGCGTATATGCTTGCGCTTTATGAGTTGAAGTTAGCAGAACCATGTATCATGGGGACCGCTTTCAACACTTCATTGGTACCTTGTACCTAGTTGATATCATGTTCTTTTACTTATGGATCCCGGCGATGTGAAATAAAAGTGGAACTTGTAAGATCATGGAGTTTGTATGTATGTTAGAGAAACGCATGTGCTGCTAGCCTAAGACATGCGTAATCATGGTGGAAACTTGCAGGATAACCATAATGAGCATTCTATGAAGCATCCTCAATAAAAATCTATGCACATAGTAAATAAAAAGATCGCCGAGATGCTCATTGTCTGCTTGCCTAGTTATTTTGATTATGGGACAGCTCCCATGTCATGTGCAAGGGGTACCCCGTTGGCGGTTCTTTATGATACGTATATACTTACAATGGCAAGAGCTTACTTGTGACTAAAGTTGAGTAGCATGAGGATCGGTCTTCGTAAGTAAGGGGCATGAGACTTCGATTTATAACTTGTCAAGCATATCCTCTTAGTTGTGTCACTTTAACCTTAACCATTTAAAGATTCTTATGATAGGGGCAATGAGAGCTCAAAGCTAACGAGTACCATACTTTCAGCATTTGGAAGCCTTTCAAATTATTTAAAACCTTTTTCTTTACTTGTTGAGTCTCCATACATTCTCTGAGCACCTTCTTGAGAGCTTAGTTGTCATTCTTTGTGCTTGTCCCATTACTTGATTATTTGTGTTATGACTTTGATGCTTATATCCTTGATATCTTTACTTCTAGTCATCACTTGAACTTCAGAGGTGCCTTGATAGTCATAATCAAAGGCAAGCGAGATACCACTCTACCATACCTTTCTATGAGCATTGTAATGTTGCTTACGTTTGTGCCTCATGCTACTTATTATTCATGAGTTGGAATCTTTTCATAGCTTGCAATGACTATTAAGTAGACTCGGTTGCATACTATTTATTATGAATTATCTAAGTAGTTGATCACATTGCTGATAATATTTACATCATATAAAGCAAATGTGTTCGTGAAAGTTCTTTTATCGCACTCAGTTTTCAACTAAATTGCTTGAGGGCAAGCAATACGCTAAGCTTGGGGGGAGTTGATACGTCCAAAACGTATCTACTTTCCCGAACACTTTTTCTATTGTTTCTCCTCTAAACTTGTGTGATTTGCATGCAACTAATACGGGATGGCGCTGTTTTCAGCAGAATTGCCTTGGTGTCTACTTTTTGTGCAGAAAATCAACTATCAGGAAAAATCCCGGAAAATATGCCAAAAATCCTATTTCACCCGAAGACTCCAGGAGCCAGAATACGAGACGGAGAAGAGCCAGGGGTGGCCACACCACCTGGTGGCGCGGGCCAGCCCAGGCCGCGCCAAGGGGGTGGTGTGGGCCCCCCAGGTACCCCCTCGGCCTCTCTCTTCGCCTATAAGGAGCCTTTTGACCTAAAAACTTTGGGGGGGTCGACGTTTTCCAGAAGGAGTTCCGCTCCACCGCCACCACCAGATTCCACGAAACAGCACCAGAAACTCTGTTCTGGCACCCTACCGAGATGGGGAATTGGAGGAGATCATCGCCAGTATCATCACCATACTCCATCGACCATCCATGTTTCCCCCATCCATGAGTGCGTAATCCCTCGATGTAGGCTATGGGGATGGTAGGGATTGGAAGAGATCGTTCATGTAATGGCATCAGATTGTTAGGGCATGGTGCCTAGTATCTGTTATTAGTGCTTTATGACTTTGTTGCGACTTGTTGTGCTTAATGCTTGTCACTAGGGCCCGAGTGCCATGATTTCAGATCTGAACCTATTATTGATTCATTATGATAGTATTGTTTTTGGTCTTATCTACAAGTTGTATACACATGTTGTTGTCCGGAACCAATGGCCCCGAAGTGACAGAAATCGGGATAACCGGAGGGAATGGCTTTGATGTGAGGATCACATGTGTTCACGGAGTGTTAATGCTTTGCTCCGGTGCTCTATTAAAAGGAGCACCTTAATTGTCAGTAGTTCCCTTGAGGCCCCGCTGCAAACGGGCTGGCAGGACAAAAGATGTTGTGCAAGTTCTCATTGCGAGCATGCATGACTATATATGGGACACATGCCTAGGATTGTCTAGTACTTGGATGCTTTATCTTATTTATCTGCAATTTCCCTATGTTCTAATTGCTATGTGAATTGTCTTGTCCATGCAACGCCCGTCCATCCACCCCTATGCCTACCGCACTCGAGTCCCACTGTTTACTGCTATTGTTACTGCTGTTACTTTGCTATTCCTACTAAAAAATTGTTGCTACTAATAAACTGCTGTGAGCAAGATTGTTTCCAGGCGCAGCGAATTGACAACTAAGTTGTTAAGGCTTATAAATATTCTTTGGCTCCCCTTGTGTCGAATCAATAAATTGGGTTTCACTTCCCTCGAAAATACTGCGATACACCCCCTATACTTGTTGGTCATCAACGACATCCATAGACAAAAGAGCATGATATCAACTAGGTACAAAGTACTAGTGCAATGTTGAAAGCATTCCCCATGACAACATGGTTCTGCTAATCCCCAACAAATAAGTGCAAGCATATACAACATAGACGACATAATGGTTCAAGTTTATTAAGGGCAAGAAAAGTAAAGTGTGCCGTCAAGTTTGTGAGAGCTTTAATCACTAGTTTTCTCATAACAAGTTTAATTTGGAAGGTAAACAAAAGCATGAATATACTTGGAATAGCATATGCTAATAGGTAGGTATGGTGGAATCTTTTGAATAACTTGGTTTAGGGAGTTGGATGCATGAGTAGAACTCATACTTGGTTGTGGAGGCTAGCAAAAGACTGGGAGCGACAAACTAAGAGACAAATAATGCCCATAATCATGCAGAGCGACAAACCATCATTCATCAAAGCATAAAGTGATACTACAAGTTGAAAACTAAAGGATCATAAAGTCTATGGTGACTTTGTATAGTCATAACATGGTGTGAGCATGCGCCAAGTCAACCCAAATAAAGCATCAAAGGAGAATACCACTATACTATGCTTTAATATGCTAAAACAACGCATGATTCATCCAAGGCACATTAAGCAATCTCAATTGTTTATAACAAGTCATGCTACAGCAAAGAATACTAAGCATAAAGCCAAAACAATATCAAGCATGGCATGACAAAGCATAGGCCACAGTCAAAAACAAGCTCTCTTTACCACTTAAGAATGAACTTTCCTACTCTTTTCCAAACCAAACCAAACCAAACCAAACTATTTGAAAACCAATGTATGAAAGAGGGGTTCCAACCAATTTATTCAGCAAACAAAGCAAACGAAAAACCAAAACGAAAACAAAAAGAAGACGCTCCAAGAACAACACAACTGTGCATGAAACAATAAAAATTAAGCATTTGGAAGAAACCTAGGATTTTTATTGATGAAGAAGGGAAAGCCTTGGGCATCCCCAAGCTTTGACGCTTGTACTTCTTTGATATTTCTTGGGGTGACACGCGTGGCATCCCCAAGCTTGAGCTTTAGTCCATCCTTCATCTCATTACTCATTCCTTCCATACACATGAAATTTTTCTTCATACAAAACTTCACACAATCTTTATTAGCAACATTATTGCACTCAAGATAATAAGTCTTTAGGTTCTGTTCTAACACCAACAAAACTTTCAATAAAACACAAGCTACTGTAGCACTTCTCTCAGAAAGCTCAGTTCCCCAAAAGAACTCAAAAAGGAACCAACAAAAAGCAAATGCAGAAAATGGCAAAAATCTGTCAAAACAGACCAACAGGTAAAGACCAATTTTTCGAAGACCTTCTGTTGCTCAAATCAAAAAGTGTTGAACTAACGGAAGTTAGATACAAACCTGGGGCGGAAGCACAAAAATTTGCGCCTCAAAAGGACATACAGAGATTTTACACGAATTTTTACGATGAAGCATGAAAATCTGTTTAATCATTACTTCTCTCTCATTAGAGGTTACTTCTTGACACAAAAAGCAAATAAAAAGGATAAGAACCGGTTATTACTGAAGTAATAACTTCCAAGACTCATCTAAAACTTTTGGGTTATCTCCCAATAAGTACTTTTCTTTAACGCCTTTAAGTTAGGCATAAGAAGCAAGAAAAATAATCAAGTGTTCTCAAATGAAGAAGCATTGAGAGCAAATTTTGTTTTCATAGGAAAGGCAAAAGAAATCTTCTCTCTCTTCTTAGGGAAGTGTTCTATACCTTTCTTGAGTGGGAGTTGATATTTAATGGTGCATTCTTTCATATCAATAATGGCACCAACAGTTCTAAGAAAAGGTCTTCCCAAAGTAATAGGACAAGAAGCATTGCATTGAACATCCAAAACATAGAAATCAACGGGGACATAGGCATTGTTAACCATAATAAGAACATCATTAATACTCCCCATGAGTTTCTTTTTAGCATTATCATCAAATGGGACATTCAAAATGACAATCTTCAAGTGGTGGAAAATCAAGCATATCATAAATCCTTCTAGGCATAATAGAAACACTACTTTCAAGATCACTTTGAAATCAAAGTCATTCACTTTCATATTAATGATGGGTTCCCAACCATCTTCTTGTTTTATAGGAATAGAAGCTTTATGTTTCATCTTTTCTTCTTTAACCTTTATGAGAGCATTAGTAATGTGTTTTGTAAAGGCCATGTTCATAGCACTAGCATTAGGACTCTTAGCAAGCTTTTGTAGAAACTTAATAACTTCAGAGATATTGCAACCATCAAGATCAAAATCAAAATTATCATCTAGAGTGGTAGAACTATTACTAGCCTTAACACTAGTGGTAGTGATAGTAGAAACACTAATGTTTCTAGCAATTTCATCTTACTAATAGTTTTATTGAAACACTAATGATAGTAGTAGAAACTATTTTTCCTCAATAGTTTTATTGAAAGCAGTTTGCTTACTAATAAAGTCTTTAAGAATAACTTCTAGTTCAGAGGGAGCACTCCTATTGTTGTTGTAGGAATTTTCATAAGCATTACCATTGTTGGGAGGATATGGCTTATAATTGTTGTTACCAAAATTATTCCTATAAGCATTATTGCCAAAATTGTTATTTCTTATGAAGTTCACATCAACTTGCTCTTCTTGAGCAACCAAAGAAGCTAAAGGAACTTTATTTGGATCAATTTGGGATTTCCCATTAACAAGCATAGACATAATAATATCAATCTTATCACTCAAGGAGGATGTTTCCTCAACAGAATTTACCTTCTTACCTTGTGGAGCTCTCTCAGTATGCCATTCAGAGTAGTTAACCATCATATTATCTAGAAGCTTTGTTGCAGCACCCAAAGTAATGGTCATAAAGGTACCTCCAGCAGCAGAATCCAATAGGTTCCTTGAAGAATAGTTCAATCCAGCATAAAAGGTTTGGATGATCATCCAAGAAGTCAGGCCATGAGTGGGACAATTCTTTGCCAAAGATTTCATTCTTTCCCAAGCTTGAGCAATTCATTATCAGATTGTTTAAACTTCATTATTTCACTTCTCATAGATATAATCTTAGTAGGAGGATAGTATTTTCCAATAAAGCATCTTTGCACTTAGTCCAAGAATCAATATTATTCCTAGTTAAGGAATTCAACCATTCTTTATCTTTTCCTCTCAAAGAGAAAGGAAACAATTTCAGCTTAATAATATCTCCATCTATATCCCTATGCTTTTGCATCTGACAAAGTTCAACAAAGTTATTTAGATGGGCAGCAACATCTTCATTCCCAATAACAGAAAATTGTTCTCTCATAACAAGATTGAGTAAAGCAGGTTTAATCTCAAAGAAAGTAGCTTCAGGAATAGGTGGAGCAATAGGTGTGCTCATAAAATCATTATTGTTGGTGGTAGTGACGTCACACAACTTAGTGTTTTCAAGAGTAGTCATTTTTTTGTGTTTTTGATAAAGAAACAAGCAAACAAAACAAAAGTAAACTAAGCAAAACAAAAATAACAAAGTAAAGAGATTGGTTATGAGGGACTCCCCTTGTGAAGATATCCTTGACTCCTCGGCAACGGCGCCAGAAAAGTAGCTTGATGGCCCAAAATATATCGAGATCGTTGGGGAACCCCAAGAGGAAGGTATGATGAGCACAGCAGCAAGTTTTCCCTCAGTACGAAACCAAGGTTTAATCAAACCAGTAGGAGCAAGGAAACACCCAAAAGGTGTTGCTAGCTGAGCCTTGGCGGAGCGCACTACCGGTGCTAGTAGCAACGTGGAGACCTGCACAACACAACCATATAACTTTGCCCCCAACTTACGATGAGGTTGTCAATCTCACTGGTTTTGCTGAAAACAAAGGATTAAACATATCGAATGGAAGGAAGTAATAGTTTGTAGAAAGTAAACACAAAGCAGTAAACAGTTGATTGTTGAATGAAAGTAAAAGAAAGGACCGGGGTCCATAGTTCACTAGAGGTTGCTCTCCTTAAGATAGATAACATGCTGGGTGAACAAATTACAGCGGGGCAATTGACAAACATCGGGAAAGCATACAAGCATATACTAATCATCTTGACTCCTTTGAGACTTGATTGGGCATTACAACATTATACATAGACCACCATCCAACTGCATCTATGACTAATAATCCACCTTCAGGTTATCATCCGAACCCCCTCCAGTATTAAGTTGCAAGCAACAGATAATTGCTTTACGAATTGCGTGTAATGTCAACAATACGATTGTTCTATGAACAAAGGATTGTTGTTTTCTCCCTAGTAGCAACAACACATCTAGTACCTTAGAGATTCCTGTCACTTCCCTAGATTACCAGATGCATGAACCCACTATCGAGCATAAATACTAACTCTTGGAGTTGCTACCATCTACTTGGCCAAGATAGCTACTAACAACGGAAAGCATGCAAGATCACAAATAACAAAGACATGATAGAATCAATAATCAATCTGAAATAGCATCTCAATATTCATTGGATCGCCGCAAACACAACATGCAGAATTACAAATAAATGATCTTGATCATGAACGGAGCTCACAAGATCTAAACATGAAAGCACAAAGGAGGAGAACCAGCCATCTAGCTACTACATGGACCCGTAGTCCAGAGATGAACTACTCACACATCATACCGGAGGCTCGCATGATGATGAAGAAGGCCTCCAGGGTGAATTCCCCTCTCCGGGAGGGTGCTGGGAAGAGCTTCAGATCCCGCCCGATCTAGGGACGGAGATGACAGCGGCTACAGACTCTTTCATGGATTTTTGATCGGGTATTTAGGGTTTTGGTATCGGAGGCAATATATTGGCGGAAGGAGAGGCCGAGGGGGTGCCTAGGGCAGCCAGACCACCCCTTGGCGCGGGCCAGGCCTGGCCACTCGGCCAGGAGGTGTGGCTAGGCCCCAGCCCCTCTCCATCTCGTATTCTGGCTCCATGTGTCCCCCGGTAAAATAGTGACTTTGGCTTTTGTCCCGTCCAAATATTCATTTTCTGACTTCCTGAAACCAAAAACAGCAGAAAAAGGCAGCTGGCACTGTGGCTCTTGTTAATAGGTTAGTCCAAGAAATCATATGAAAAGTACTCCAAAGTGTGGACAAAACACAAGAAAGTAGATAAAACCAAGCATGGAACATCAAAAATTACAGATACATTTGCAATGTATCAGATTGCATGTCTATTCTTCTCATGAACCACACATGGATCCACCAGTGTCATTGCATGTGTGTTCTTCTCATGAACCACAACCAGTGTCATTCCATGTCTGTTCTTCTCACAAACCACATAAGTATTCACCAGTGTCATTGCATGTCTGTGCTTCTCACAAACCACACATGGATCCACCAGGGTCATTGGATGTGTGTTCTTCTCATGAACCACACATGGATCCACCGGTGTCATTGCATGTCTATTCTTTTCATGAACCACAACTAGAGTCATTTCATGTATGTTCCTTCCACAAACCACATATCGATCCACCAGTGTCATTGCATGTATGTTCTTTTCATGAACCACACCCAGTGTCATTGCATGTATGTTCCTCTAAACAAACCACACATGGATCCACCTAGTGTGATTGCATGTCTGATCTTTTCACAAACCACACATGGATCCACCAGTGTCATTGCATGTGTGTTCTCCTCATGAACCATATCTAGATTCATTGCATGTGTGTTCTTCTAAACAAACCACACATGGATCCACCCAGTGTCATTGCATGTCTATTCCTCTAAAAAACCAATACAAGGATCAACCAATGGCATTGCATGTTTGTTCCTTCCACAAACCACATATGGATCCACCA
Organism: Avena eriantha; assembly: GCA_910589775.1. NCBI lineage: Eukaryota > Viridiplantae > Streptophyta > Magnoliopsida > Poales > Poaceae > Avena > Avena eriantha. The sequence goes on along the minus strand of OU342744.1, from coordinate 26,843,462 downwards.
GTGTCATTGCATGTCTGTTATTTTGATGAACCACACCAAGTGTCATTGCATGTCTATTCCTCTAAACAAACCACACATGGATCCACCTAGTGTGATTGCATTTCTGTTCTTTTCACAAACCACACATGGATCCACCTAGTGCCATTGCATGTATGCTCTGCTCACAAACCACACATGGATCCACTAGTGTCATTGCATGTGTGTTCTTTTCATGAACCACACATGGATACACAAGTGTCATTGCATGTCTATTCTTTTCATGAACCACAGCTAGAGTCATTGCATGTTTGTTCTTTCCACAAACCACACATGGATCCACCTTGTGTGATTGCATGTCTGTTCTTCTTATGAACCACACATGGATCCACCAGTGTCATTGAATGTGTGTTCTTCTCATGAACCACATATAGTGTCATTGTATGTATGTTCTTCTCACAAACCACACAAGGATCCACTAGTGTCATTGCATGTGTGTTCTTCTCATGAACCACAGCCAGTGTCATTGCATGTTTGTTCTTCCCACAAACCTCAAAAGTATCCACCAGTGTCATTGCATGTCTGTTCTTCTCACAAACCACACATGGATCCATCAGTGTCATTGGATGTGTGTTCTTATTATGAACCACACATTGATCCACCAGTGTCATTGCATGTCTGTTGTTTTCATGAACCACAGCTAGAGTCATTGCATGTATGTTCCTTCCACAAACCACATATGGATCCACCAGTGTCATTGCATGTCTGTTCTTTTCATGAACCACACCAAGTGTCATTGCATGTCTGTTCCTCTAAACAAACCACACATGGATCAACCTAGTGTGATTGCATGTCTGTTCTTCTCATGAACCACAACTAGTGTCGTTGCATGTGTGTTCTTCTAAACAAACCACACATGGTTCCACAAGTGTCATTGCATGTCTTTTCCACTAAACAAACCAATACATGGATCAACTAATGGAAATGCATGTCTGTTCTTTTACAAACCACACATGGATCCACCAGTGTCATTGCATGTGTGTTCTTTTCATGAACCACAACTAGAGTCATTGCATGTGTGTTCTTCTAAACAAACCACACATCGAACCACCTAGTGTCATTGCATGTCTGTTCCTCTAAACAAACAAATACATGGATCAACCAATGGCATTGCATGTCTGTACTTTTCACAAACCACACATGGATCCACCAGTGTTATTGCATGTGTGTTCTTTTCATGAACCACAACTAGAGTCATTGCATGTGTGTTCTTCTAAGCAAACTACACATGCATCCACCTAGTGTGATTGCATGTATGTTCGGTTCACAAACCACACATAGATCCACCTAGTGTCATTGCATGTATGGTCTACTCACAAACCACACATGGATACACCAGTGTCATTGCATGTCTGTTCTTTTCACAAACCACATAAGTATCCACCAGTGTCATTGCATGTCTGTTCTTCTCACAAACCACACATGGATCCACCAGTGTCATTGGATCTGTGTTCTTGTCATGAACCACACATGGATCCACCAGTGTCATTGCATGTCTGTTCTTTTCATGAACCACAGCTAGAGTCATTGCATGTTTGTTCCTTCCACAAACCACATATGGATCCACCAGTGTCGTTGCATGTCTATTCTTTTCATGAACCACAACTAGAGTCATTGCATGTGTGTTCTTCTAAGCAAACCACACATGCATCCACCTAGTGTGATTGCATGTATGTTCGGTTCAAAAACCACACATGGATCCACCTAGTGTCATTGCATGTATGGTCTACTCACAAACCACACATGGATCCACCAGTGTCATTGCATGTCTGTTCTTTTCATGAACCACACATGGATTCACCTAGTGTCATTGCATGTATGTTCTACTCACAAACCACACATGGATCCACCTAGTATGATTACATGTCTATTCTTCTCATGAACCACTCATGGATCCACCAGTGTCATTGCATGTGTGTTCTTCTCATGAACCACAGCCGGTGTCATAGCATGTATGTTCTTCTCACAAACCACACATGGATCCACCAGTGTCATTGCATGTGTGTTCTTCTCATGAACCATAGCCATTGTCATTGCATGTCTATTCTTCTCACAAACCACATAAGTATCCACCAGTGTCATTGCATGTCTGTTCTTCTCACAACCACACATGGATCCACCAGTGTCATTGGATCTGTGTTCTTCTCATGAACCACACATGGATCCACCAGTGTCATTGCATGTCTGTTCTTTTCATGAACCACAGCTAGAGTCATTGCATGTTTCTTCCTTCCACAAACCACATATGGATCCACCAGTGTCGTTGCATGTCTATTCTTTTCATGAACCACATCTAGTGTCATTGCATGTCTGTTCCTCTAAACAAACCACACATGGATCCACCTAGTGTGATTGCATGTATGTTCTTCTCATGAACCACAACTAGTGTCATTGCATGTGTGTTCTTCTAAACAAACCACACATGGATCCACAAGTGTCATTGCACGTATGTTCCTCTAAACAAACCAATACATGGATCAATCAATGGCATTGCATGTCTGTTCTTTTCAAAAACCACACATGGATCCACTAGTGTCATTGCATGTGTGTTCTTTTCATGAACCACAACAAGTGTCATTGCATGTGTGTTCTTCTAAACAAATCACACATGGATCCACCCAGTGTCATTGGATGTCTATTCCTCTAAAAACCCAATACAAGGATCAACCAATGGCATTGCATATTTGTTCCTTCCACAAACCACATATGGATCCACCAGTGTCATTGCATGTCTGTTATTTTTATGAACCACACCAAGTGTCATTGCATGTCTGTTCCTCTAAACAATCCACACATGGATCCACCTAGTGTGATTGCATGTATGTTCCTTTCACAAACCACACATGGATCCACCAGTGGCATTGCATGTGTGTTCTTCTCATGAACCACAACCAGAGTCATCGCATGTGTGTTCTTCTAAA